>PVHP010003878.1:45014-61996 GCA_004024765.1 Zapus hudsonius | reverse complement strand
GAGTTGTTATCCCCAGTTCCCCAGTGCCTCTCTTCCCCATCTCCAATCAGCTGGATATCCTCTGTGGGCCTTCTGGATCAGTCCTTGGAGCAGGGGATCATGGATAGCCTAGTACTCAGTCCGGTTCTGTCAGCCCTAGTATGTTGTTACTGAGGGGGGCCGTGTCTCTAGATATTCTCCCCCACCATGGCTCTCACAATCTTTCCGCCCCCTCTTCTGCTCAATTCCCTGAGTCGTGGTGGGTGAGTATTAAGGCTGGTTTATTGTTGAGAACGTAGGGGGTCTCTGTACTTCTGCTTTAGGTTGTGTCGAAAATCATTGGTGTCTGTCTTACTGGCTTATCCTGTGTTGACTGAATGGCTGTGGCTGTGGGTCCCTTGTTCATCCCATTATTCTCTGCGGGGTTCCATATGGACCCTCCACAGTCTGTCTGGGGTGGCTTATCTCCTGCTAAGGATCTCAGCTATCGGTCTGCAGTCCGTTGGAAGAAGCTAATTTTGACAAAGATCAAAAGGGCAGTTTCTTGCACATGTCCTGTGTCTCCAGTGAAGGCCCAGCCACATGGACTCAGTGTCTAGGGGAGGAAGGGGCATCTGTAGTTGGCAGCTGGGTGTTCAACTGGGCTGGTGCTGGTGGGGTATGAGCTGTGGAGATGAGAACCCTGAGCCCAGGACCTGGCCACCCTGCTCTGCTGCTGGGGTCTGGGAATTGGGGCTGAGGATTCAGGGGCCAGTGTGGGATCCTGGAGCCCCCATGAGACCTCGGAGCCTGAGCAAAGGTACCCACATTCAGAAGCAGACACAGAGGCTTCCCTTCAGTGTCCCATCTGCCCAGATCTCTGTACATGGCCACAGCAAGGTACTTGGTTTCTCCTTTCATTAAAAAAAAAAAATCTGTGTTTGAATTGTACAGTCTTGGAGGGGGGGTACAGTGCTGGCTCATCAGGAGTACCATTCAGCTGGGTGGGAGACCCGGGTGTTGCACGGCCCTGGGTGGGTACCGGTGAGCCCACCTTGAGCACTGGCCCTGAGCTCTCAGTTCTCCCTCAGGAGAGAGTGCTTGTTTGCTTGCTGGGAGGCATGGGGGCTCGGAAGCTGTGTCCAGTGTGCTGCAGCTCAAGGGGCCCAGACTTCAGGGATGAGAACGGTCAGTTCAGGGGTCCTCAGGCTGCAGTCCCCTGAGCCCCAGTTCTCCCGTCCCTTGGGGGTCTCATGGCGAGACTCCTAGGCTCTGCTCCATGTGTGTCCGGAGCATCATTTTTTAAAAAACACTTTATTTGGAACTTTAATATATGAACGTACTATAAATTGATTATATTCCCATTTGTTTTTCCCCTGAGGGCCCTCCTTCGTGGGAGTATCGGTGATCACTGTGGGGTTATTAATGCACAGAGAACCAGCTCTTCAAAAGACTTTGCTAGACAAGGTAGGAAGTTCTCCTGCCTCAGAAATAGGGCAAGACTGGGGAGCTCTGACCTGGCCTGTTACAGAGGGCGTCTGAGACCAGGGGCCTGGGGGGGTGATGGGCTACCCTGGCACTGGCCCCAGCCTTCCCTGCCCCCACTCTCTCTGCAGCCCCCCCAGTCAGATGTGCTCAGGCCTATCTGTTTTTATCCCCCCCAAGTAGGGTCTCCCTATCTTTTAGCTCATTCCAGAGCACTCTGCCCCCCCCCCAGCAACATGTGAAAGGCAAACCTTGTCAGCCAGCCTGGAAAAGAGGGGGTTAACCTGCTTGGAACCCGCCAGGAAAGAGGAAGCTTCAGTGTTTCCACGTGAAATAGTTTAAAATAAACTCAAGGCCAACCCAGAGGGCCAGATGGAAGCACACGGGAGTGCTGGGGCTGGACCATGTCCCGGCTCCTGAGCCTGACTGAGGGATCCCCCAGCCCAGCAGGCCCATGACAGGAGGTGGGTAGAGTGAGGACAAGGCTTTGGGTTCCAGGAAACCTCACTGTCACTGCTGTGACCCTCCCCCAAAGCCAAAGTGGAACTCTCTAGAGGGCTCAGTGAACCCAGGGCTGAGGGAGGGGCCTCACAGGGCTCAAGAATGCCAGAGCTGGAGCTTTGGTGCCTCTTTGGAAGGGACCACCTTCTAGAAGACCTGCAGGAATCTGTGCTGTTGACCAGCAACCCCAGGCTGTAGTCTGCGCCCAGGAATCCTGGATGGTAAAGAGGGTTGGCCAGAACAGTGCTCATGATGGGTCATGCCAGGAGGGAGGCCATCCGGAGTCACACCATCACAAAGAGACTGCAGAGCCTCAGAATGAGAGTCCTTCCTGGCTCAGTACCCTCCTGGAGAAGGGGCATCTGGGTTGCCAGGACTTCTGCAGGGACACCAGGCTGGGCTCTGTCCCTAGTTTCTGCTGGACAAAGGGTTCTGTGGGGCCTGTCTGGGCTCAGCCCAGCAGTTCAAAGAAAGGCCATTTTCTACCCTTAAGATTTCTTCAAACTCTCCCATTTTTATGTGCTCAATAGTGCCTACAACTTTTTCTCTTCAAAATTAATAGGATTTTCATAATTACATAAGAAATAGGTGCCTTGTGAAAAATATAACAAAACACAAAGAATCTGCATTCCCACCGCCTCGGGAAACCACAATTAGCAAACAAATACAACTATTTATAAAATGTTGGGTTTTTTTGTTTGTTTTGTTTTTTTAAAATATTTTATTTATTCATTTTCAAGGAGAGAGAGAGAAAGAGAGAGAGAAAGAGAGAGAGAGAGAACCAGGACCACCACCTTGTGGGTCTGGCTTATGTGGGTCCTGGGGAATTGAACCCGAGGCCTTAGGCACTGGAGGCAAGTGCCTCAACCGCTGAGCCATCTCTCCAGCCTAAAATGTTGTTTAAAAGTTAAAATCATATGACACAGTTGTTGGCATCTCACTGCACTCCTGTCAGGGATATGACTGTATCCAACCAGGTGGATAACAGCAGAGGAGTGATCCTTGAGATACCTGGGGCCAAGCATGCCCAAGAAGCTGCGAGAGCCAGCAGAGGGAATGGTGGGCGGGGTGCCCTATCTGTGGCTGACCTGAGAGCCACACACCGAGGCCTCCTGCCCCAGCCCACAGCGAAGCTGGGTCTCCGCATCTGTGTCTTCTGGGCTCCTCCAGAGCCACGGTGGGGACTGTGCTCTCCACCATGAGCTCAGGCTGGGCACAGCTCTGGCCTCGTGTCTCTCCCCTGCCAGCTCTGAACTTAACCTCCTCTCATTGGCTTCCTTGTGAAGTGGCCTGTGTCCAGCATTCCTGAGGGCCAGCGGTGGCTATCTCTCAGTTGCAAAGGTGGCCAGGCTGATGGGGGAAGTGACCCCACCTACTCTTGGCCCCTGGGCTGAGGGTTCAGGCTAGGAAGCAGGTGTCAGAAAGTTCTATTCACTGTGGTCAGGAGTCTTCTCATTTATTAAAAATCTTATTATTAATACATAACATACTTATAGCAAGAAATGTACAGACCTTAAATGCACACAACTCAGCAAACTTGTGAATGTGCTGGTATAAACGAAATCCAGCCAGGGCCCCAAGACCCTCCACTCACCTTCCCCCTCCGTCCCTCACATGCACTCTCCTGACACCTAATAGCAGTGATTGCTTTGCCTGTCCTAGACCTGCAGACCAAAGCAAACTGTGTGTGTTCTTTCTCATGGGCAGACTTAAGGGGCTTCTGCCAGGCTGGCAGTCAGGTCACATGATGTCTTCCTGGCATCTGTGGTGGGGACGTCCATTCCATGCAGAAACTGGATGGCGTTGGGGGTCCACAGGATACGGATCTAGCCAGAGGGTGGGGCCTCCCTGAGAAGGATCCTAAAGGTGAAGTGGAGTTTTCCTGAGGACATGAGCCAGGAGAAAGGCAAGCAGGGATGGAGGAGGAGCAGGGACCTGGCTGCATGCCCTGCTCTGTCCTTCAAGGCTAGGTGCCCAGGAAGCCCACAGTGTCAGAGCAGAGCCCAGAGAAGTACCCATTACCAGCCCAGCCCTTAGGGGCAGCTGTTCATCACATTTATCACTGAGCCGTGTGTCCATTACTCATAACTTCTGGACTCTTTTTTTTTTTTTTTTTTGGTTTTTCAAGGTAGGGTCTCATTCTAGCCCAGGCTGACTTGGAATTCACTATGTAGTCTTAGGGTGGCCTTGAACTCACTGCCTCCCGAGTGCTGGGATTAAAGGTGTGCGCCACCACGCCCCGCTTAACTCCTGGACTCTTAACCAGTGGGACACATGAAACATGATGACTCCCGGAGCCTTCCAGAGGGTGGAGTTGCTTCTTCACCTGGGCCCCCAGGGCTTAAGGCTTCAGGAAAGGGGACAGTGGCTGGTACAAGAGGGGACAGTGGGTGGCTCCGCTGTGACTTGGCTGGGCCTACCTACCCCTGGGTGAACCAGGGCTCAGCCGGACTCTGATCATTACTCCATTAGATGTGTAGTGTGAACAACTAAGGGCCCATCATTTTGGTGAACACTTGAGACCGAGGCAAGGTACCAAATTCAGGACTTGGTGCCTTTCTGGGGTCAGCCCAGAGGGCGGGGCTAACAGCAGAACCAGAGAACAAGCTCCACTCCCAACCCTTGCCTTTGGAGACCCAGTGCCAAAACGGATACATTGCTGGAGAAAGTGCTTCTGTGGGCCTGGAGTCAGGAGCAGCGGGACCCTGGTTGGATCCTGACCATGGAAGATGCCAGGAAACACCCACGCAGTGCCACCCTGTGGGCTCAAGTCTGCAGTCCTGGCTGGAGCTCAGAGCCCTCCGTCCACCTGCCTTGGCCCATCTGTGTCACTGGAACAACTGGAGCCTGCGTCATGAACAGAGAACAGACACTTGATTCTTACAGTTTTGGAGTCTGGAGCATCCAAGTTCAAGGTTCTGCCACCATGAAATGCTTCATGCTTCATCTTCACAAGGCAGGAGGATGGAAAAGAAAGGGAGGAAAACATGGTGTCCTTTGAAGCCTTTTTATAAGGGCCTCGGTGTCATTTACAATATGAGGCCCTCAGCCTCATCACCTTCCATGACCCCAGCTCTGAATTCTAGTGCATGGTCACACCTGGCTTACGGAGTGGGCACTGAAACCACACCCTACTGCCAGAGCCCACCTCCTCCAAGGACCTCTTGGAATGCCTGTCTGGCTGACTGGGCTGCCCATGCTCCACAGAACCAAATTCCCTCCCTGTAGGAGGCCCAGCACCTGTTTTGCATCCGGTCCTCACGAAGCCCTGTGGGATTCAGCCAGGAGTGAATGCTTGGCTGTGCAGCTGGCCAGGTGTCTTAACCTCAGTGTCTTACGTCACAGGACCTCCCCAGGTTAAATCAAATGGTGAGCAAGTGCCCAGCTGGCCTTCAGTCAGCCAGACTATGGGTAGGAAGGGTTCGGGAGGCTATCACAGTGGACTCTGCTGGGCCCTGTGGGTGGGATTCATGTGAGACATTTCATGGCCTCTGGGGATGTCAGAGCAGAGAGGGTACCGTATTCTTGCTGTCCAGTCCCTTTGGGTGAGGACAGTGCCTTGGGTCCAGCATTAGGGGAGGATGGCTCCCTTGGCACCAGCAAAAGCCAGGTTTGGATGTTGTTGGAGACTTTCAAGCCTCATGTGGTCTATGGGATGTTTGACTGTCCCAGCTCCCAGGGGACATCACAGATGGAATAAGAACATGGCCATAACCTGGTCAGAAATGTGCCCAGCCATGGCTAAGGGTCCACAGCCATGGTGGCTGGGTTCAAGCAGATTGGCGAAACTCACCTGATGGGGGTCCCATGCTTCACCCCTGAGCCGGGCGTCCTCCTTCCTCCAAGCAACTCACCACAGGGTCACCACCTGGCAGAGCTCTGCAACACTCCAGGTGGATAGTGGCCCAGCTCCTGTGTCCAGGATGCTCTGAAGCTCATTCCCCAGAGAGTGGACCTCAGTGTCCAGGCCTTCAGGCTGGGAGGGGGATGAATCTTTGTAAAGGGCAGCAGTAAACAAGCCTGGCACCTCACTAGCATTAGGAATCTCCAGCTGCTCCCAGGATTACCGTAAACATGAGAGCCTGCCTTGCCTGGGGGGTGGTGTGGTGTGTGTGGGTGTGTGTGTGGGTGTGTGTGTTAGCCCTGTTTGCCTTAGTATTTGGAGTGGACAGTGATTTTTTTAAAAACTACTTTTTCTGTGTTTTTCAATTTTCTTATCTTCTGAAAATCAAAACAAACCACAGGTGTCATTAAAACCTGTAAATGATTCCGGCGTGTTGGTGCAGTCTTTAGTCCCAGCACTCAGGAGGCAGAGGTAGGAGGATTGCCATGAGTTCAAGGCCACCCTGAGACTACATAGTGAGTTCCAGGTCAGCCTGGGCTAGAGCGAGACCCTACCTTGGAAAAAGAAAAAAAAAACTGTAAATGCTAGTGTTGTCCTGATGCTATGAGTGAGGGGAGAAAGACCCATGGCATGTAGGGATGCAGTGAGCAAGGGGAACACCATGGCCTGTGGTGTCCTCAAGCCCAGTCACAACACAGCCCACTGCTCTAAGAAGAGGCAGGAGGTATGGTACTGAATGTCTCAGGCTTTGAAATGAGAATGAGGCTCTCTGTCTTCCTGGCCTGTTCCATGGGCACAGGACTCCTTGGTTCCAGAGGGCAGAGGAGAGGCTCGGGGTCTGCTGGTCTGCAGGAACAGTTACCAACAGTGTGGGGTATACCTGAGGTCCTAGGACTATACCCTCTCTGTGCCATGTATGGGCACTGGTGGGGACTAGTAGGGACAGAGTTGGCATGGTGCACATCACCATGGGGTTCATGGGTGCCACCCTCATAGTTATCAGAGGCCTATGTGGGGCCCCTGCCAGGCTCTGGGGTATAACCCCTCAGTCTTAGCTGTGCCATTAGCTAAGCAAGACACTAAATTATCTCACTGCACTTGGGACTGAGAAGTCACAAAGTTCAAAGTTGCTCTACCTCCTTGGACACCCCACCAAGTCATGGCCAGAAATACTCACATGACTTCTAATGGCCACATCCTAACAGATCAGGCTTGTTCTCAGAGCAGTCTTTCTGTACATTCTTCTAGTCCCCTGAGAATGGACATTTGGGATTCATTCCTTCCTTCCTTCTTTCTCTATCTCTTTTTCTATTTTTGCCTTTCCATTGCAAGCAAATAAGACATGCCATCTTAAACTTATTTGCATGTTTCTGATTCTAAATGCTTTGACTTAAAACGAGCTTGTTAATTCTATTAGTGCAGGTCTATAGAGGAAAGCTCACAACCCATCTTCCTCACTGTCCACAAGTGGACAGGCAGGCAGAGGGAGGAAGCCTTTATCCTCGTCTCCTGGTGTCTCCTCCTCCCCCTTCCCTCCCTGCCTGTGCCGATGAGGTGGAAGGGCCTGGCTTGGCTCCTGGCTGCTCCGCCTGACTGATGGGCATGGCTTCTGAGCAGAATTCAGGCTGAGCGGGGCTTAGGAACGACTTGCAGAAGCTGAGGGAAGAGGACTGTGCCCGGAGGATAAGGGCTGTGCCCGTGTGGCCCTCCCCAGTGAGGACAACTCAGGAGCCCCTGTCTCTCAAGGAGATGAGGACACTCCACGTTCTGTTCATTCCAACTCACAGCCCACAAGGCAAAGATGACATTCTCTCCAGATTGGGTGTTTGCGAATATCATTGACGCACACATGGGGTGCAGGAGGGCAGGGGTCCTTGAAAACCAAGTCTGTGCTCACTGTGTACGTCTTCAACAGGATGGGTGGGGGGCAGGAGGGCAGTGAGGCTGACTGAAGGAGCCAGCCCCAGGGGGCAGGAGAAGGACAAGGAGACCTGCTGTAGGCAGAGAGGCTGTGACAGGCAGGTCTAGGAGCTCAGGTCATCTTGTGGAGCCCTTCCTGTAGCATGCTGACAGAACGCAGTTAGCAGCCGTGCCACAGGACATCTGGTGTCCTGCCTGTTTTCTAGCAGTGAGGACAGGTGAGAGGGGTCACCCATGGCCACCTGCCCTAAGGCATACAGAGCAGCACTTCTGCCCAGACTGGCACAGATAGCTCCTTCCAGGGACTGTTCTGCATCCAGGATGCCCACTCTCGGACCACTTCCTCTCCATACCACCAGCCTCAACCTCAACCTGATGGCCAGCCCCAGGGTTATGAGTAGGGGAGGGCAGCCTGAGAGCATAGCTCTCTGGAGTCCAGAGAGAGGGATTCCATGACTGTGGGAGGTGAGGCTCGACAGCTGAAGAGCCTGGGTGCCAGGGTTCACTGGTGGCACAGCATGATTGCTAAGGGGCAGCAGAAGGGCTTGTGGGGCAAAGGCCAGAGTCCAGTGTGATATTCACACACTGGGTAACAAGCTGACTCGGGCTTCCAGAAACATGAGGTCCTCTCTCCCACAGTCCCCAGCCTACAGGGGAGCAGCCTCTGCATTTCAGCAGCCTGACCCAAGGAGTCAGGACAGTCCCTTGGCTAATTGCAGTGCTATACATTTGGGGTTTAAATGGAGCATAATTGTAATTCATATGCCTGTTAAGGTAATTACACTTATAAACCTAATATCCATAGATCAATGGGCTCGGTGCTAATTAAGGCAACCATAATTAACATTTACAAAACCTTTTGATTACTGGATATCCTCTAAGCTGGCCTTTCCAACTGATAATGAGCGCTACTCAGTGCACTTTATTATCTACATCGAGGCCTTCTGGGTCCTTCCATTGGGGATGTCAGTGCCTGACCAGAGCGGTAACTGTGGGAAGTGGGGTCCTTATGGCTCATCTGCTTATTTATTTCACCAAAGGACATCTTAGAGAAAGAGAAATACACAGGGCCAAACCTGAAGCTGAGTCTCGCCTGTGGGGAGGGGTCATTAATTTAGGCCACCTGGATGCCGCCTTAGCTTGCTGCTCAGTAAGCATTCAAAGACTTCACTTAAACTGTTGGTCATTGACAGGATCTAGAGCTGAAAGGGGCGGGGCTATGGGGCAGCTGTCAGGTGGGGGCTGAGACAGGTAAGTTGGGCCTGGGCCATGCCTCTGTCTCGCTGTTGCTGTGCTGTCCCCAGCACTGAGACCCTGAGTTTGGAGTTACCTGGAGATGCCAGAGTTATCTCTTCTCTAATCATTTTTGAACTTTCCACATTTTGGGGTCTCAGAGTCTTTCCAAAAGTTTGCAAGTCTGGCAGAAATTTCCAGCCAGGATCAGGTTCCATTACGGAGGGAAGGTTCCATTAGTGCAGATTTGTACAGGGGCGTATGTGGGAACAAACCCTATTGATGTCTGTTGCTTATTGAGCACCTGCTGTGTGTGGGACTCCTAGACTCTGGGCTAAGCTTCCAACAATAGCTCTGTGCAGCCGCATGGCCAGTTGTGTCTATGGTGAGGAACCTGAGGCCCAGGGAGGTTGAGCTGTGGTTCTGAGTTTGTCCAGCAAGGGTGGCAGGGCCAGGATTTGAACCTAGCCATGCTACTGTTTATTTATTTTTAAACACAGAGAGAGAATGAATGAATGAATGAACAAATGAATGAAAGGAGAATGGGCATGCCAGGGCCTGTTGCCACTGTAAACAAACCCCGGATGCATGTGCCACTTTGTGGATATGGCTTTATGTGGGTACTGGAGATTTGAACTGGACCTATCAGGCTTTGCAAGGAAGTTCCTTTAACCGCTGAGTCATCTCTCCAGCCCAGACATTTTTGTCTCATTATACTCTCTCCCTCTGTAGGGGACCCCATCCCATACTCCCCAGGTGGGTCAGTGAGGCTGCATGAGGGTGGGGTGGTTCTGTTCTAACCCACAGTGGAGGAGAGGCAGGGCAGGAAGTGGACTGGCTAGAGAGAGAGACCTGTAAGTTGCTGCCTGAGGCTTCCCTTTCCAGAGGTAAATGATCACAGTCTGGAAGCTTTGCCCAGGGACCCTTGGGTGGGCTGGAGGCCCACGTTGCTCCATGGAAGACTTGCCAAGGAAAGGAGGACATAGTGGGGAGGTCTAACAGGGTCCTGTGCACCCCCTACCCAGCCCCACTGAGTCCTCCTTCTGTTCACTCGCCCCTGACAGAGGTGGTGTGGCATGGGTCCTTTCTCCACACAGGGTGACTACAAGGCTGGCCTAGTTGGGGTCCCAGCTCCTTGGGACCCCAGTCCTTCACTCTTGGTGTCCAGGGCCTGACTGTCATCACTTGATGGATTTGACTTTCTAGTTTCTTTGTTATTTTTAATTTTCAATTTGTGTGCTCACATGGTCCATGGAGTGCATGCATGTCATGGTTTGATCCAGGTGTCCCCCAGAAACAATTGAATGTGTTCTGATAGATCGATCCTCAGCTGATGGCAGTCTGGGTTTTACAACCTCAATGAAGCTGTGTTGTCGGGGGCGGGCTTATGGGGTTATAAGCCAGCTTCCCCTTGCCAGTGTTTGGCACACCTTCCTGCCGCTGTTTGCAGTGCTGTGGCAGAGGTGATGTCCACCCCTCTGCTCATGCCATTGTTTTCCCTGCCAGGATGGAGTCTCCCCTCGAGTCCATAAGCCAAATAAAACCATTCCTCCACAAGCCGCTTTTGCTTGGGTTCTTTCTGCGCAGCAACTAGAAAACTGACTGCAACAATGCGGAAGTCAGAGGACAACTTTCCGGGATCATTCATTATTCAGTGCTGTGTTCACCAATCTACCTGGTCTGCAAGCTTCTGGAAAATTCTCCTGTCTCCACCTCCATATCACCTGTAGTGTGCTTAGGTTACAGAAAATTCTGGCTTTTTTTTTTTTTTAATGTGGGTGCTGGGGTTGTGAATTCAGTTACTCGGGTTTACACAGCAATGGCTTTATTACTGAGCCGTCTTCCCAGCACCACTGCGAGCATTCTTGTAAGCCTGACCTACATGACCTGTATAATAGGAGGGAAAGGACAGCATCTAAATAAAGAGAGACCAGTTGGAAAGAAGAAAGGATTCAGTGGAGGGGGACCCGAGTAGGGAGGAAAGGAAGGGTTGTGGGAGGGAATTAGGATCACAGTGTCGTATCTATAGGCATGGAGGTTGTCAATGAAAAGTTTTAAAACACTTACGACTTACAATAAGCTAAATTTTCACATATGGTTCAAAGTGTGTGCAAAATTCTACAGTTTTGTTACTACCTCTGGATTACCTTGTTCCCTCTCTTACTCCCCCCCCCCCACGCACAAGTTGCTCTCACACCAACAAATAATATCAAGGCCTGGTATTGTCATTTTTAAAACCTGCCTTTATTGATAGGAGAAAATGGAGTTGCCTTTGATCGCTGATGAGACTGAAGGTTTTCTTTCCACCTTTCTTCCTTCTGTAAATTGCATATTCATATCCTCTCTCAGTCTTTATTGTGTCTTTTAAACGAAGGCTTTTCTCTTAATGAGAAGTCTGCATTTCATCAAAGCTAGAATGCAGAATCTGTGGCTCATTTGTTCTCCGGAGAGGATGCCTCATTTTTGTTCTCTGAGCCAATCAGATACCGCAGCTGGAGACACAGGCAAATTAATTTCAGGCATGCAAGACTGGTGGTCGGTGTGTATAAAGATCCTGGCCATGGAAACTACATTTTAATCCTGACTGCTCCAAACAGAGAGGCTGCCGAGATTCAGCACTGAGCAGGATTCGAATCCCCACTTGGCCACTTTCTGGTAAGAATGGTGGCATGTTCGCAGCCAAAGGAATCTCCAGCCAGTATGATCACTGGGCTCCCCTCTCATCTCAGTGTGATCACTGGCTTCCCACCTCAGGCCCAGGAGCTCGAGGACACGGAGAAGATCAGAAGGAAATCTTAGTTGTTACTGATGAAACCTGCAGGAAGCTGCTTTCCAAATGGTGCTGGTGCTGGGCACAACCCAGCTCCGGGTGCCAGGAAAGGTCAGGGAGAAATAACTTAAATAAGCAGCTTGGGCTTCACATCACCAGCTAGACGAGAAGTGATGAGAAGCCAGCAGGCAGGCCTGTGCTGAGGTTCTATGGCGAGGAGGAGGACTGGGGAGGACATGTTACCTTCTAGAAGGTCTAAGGCAGGCCTGGGCCTCGATGCCTGCAGCCTACTATGGCCTTGGCGTTCAGTATCAGTATGTCCTGACCCCACTGGTAGCTACAATCAAAGGCACACAAGCTGTGAGAAAGAAGCAGCCATGTGGTTGTAGCCTGTGCCACAGCTGGGCCACTGCACTGGCTACCTCAGGTCACAGAGCCATTGCCAGGACTAGTTTCCATGGAGGTAGAGAACCATGGGCTCTGAGAATCAGCTCCAGGTTGAGACCATCTGGAAGGACCACCTATCCTCCCTGAGTGGAATCCTCTGTGGCTGCTGGGCTTGTCACACACAGTGGGCCCCACAAATAGTTTGAGCTTGTGCTGTGCACACGATGATCCCCCATATTGCTCTGCATAACCCCCTCCCCAAGGGATCCCAGAGCATGCTGTCTGTCGTCATAGCCTGGACTGGTCACTGGGCTTTCCAGAAAGTAAACCTCAGGAGGAAGCATAAATCACCAGCCAGAGTCCCACCCACAAGAGGCTCTGACCCTGGAAGCCATGCTCTGCTCTGTTCTTCCTCTCAACTGTGGACCAAGAGCATGTGGGCTTGGTGTGTCCAGTTCAAAGGCAGAACCTTCTAGAAGAATGGCAAGAAAAGCCTTGGAGGCAGAACTGGTCATCAGGGGACAGTTACCATGCTGCCAGCCCTAGCATCTCACAGAACAGGCCCGACACTTACTTTAATTTTGGGTAAATTTTTCGTCCTATGGACGGATGTGTATGTCATTCCCTCCTAGTCCCAGGTGTCCAGCTGGGGACACAGTCTTGCCAAACAAAGATCAGACCTGGCAGAGTGGTCTCTGTGACCACAGACAATGGCATCTTCTCAACAGACCAGCCCCTTGCCCTGTAGGAGATGTTGGGGAAAAAAGTCAAGGCCCTCATTTCTCTCTGTCTTTTTGGTAGGACTTGTGGGGCCTTAACACAGGAAGTAAAAGAAGTTATAAATAAAAACTTGGCCAGCTTCCTGGACCTGGACAGCCAAGTGGCCAGGCCTGGCCCTTCCTCCCCACTGGCCCCCAGTGTTCTCCCCACAGATGTTCCTGTGCACAAGTTTCTGGCTGGGCGCTGCCTCTAAGAGGAAGTTAGTCACTATTGCAGAGAGCAAAGGGTCCATGTCCTAGGCTGGCAGAGAAGAGGAGGGAAGAGCAAGAGGCTGGCTTCCTTCCAACAGGATGCTGTCTGAAGCAGAACCTGCACTCCAGAACACTCTCGAGCTTGCCTTGGACGCTGGAAGTGCAGGGCCTCTGCCCTCTGGCAATGGGACAGCACTGTGTACTGGGTGGGCTCTGGAGTACCTGCCTGCAATGTGCTAGTTGATCCCCAGTTGCACTGAGTTTCTGCACTTGCTTAGCTGAGGGTCCCAAGCTAAGCCACACCCTTCCAGCCAGGTCACAGCCTGAGCTGTGACAACATAGAGACACCCACCAAGGTTAAGGGCAAGGCAGGGGTCATCTATACAGGATCAGAGTTGGTACTTAAGGATCCCTCATTCTGGAGCAGACCATGGTCCTGGGAAATTGGTTCTTAGAGTGCTGGGTTACTGCAAGTTTAGTCCCTAAGTGGTATTCACTGTGCACTGCAGGCTTCAGGGTCGGGATCTAGCACTGGCTCTGTGGACAGTGGGTTCTAGGTCACAGTTGCAAAGTCACTCTTGCAGTGGTGTTACCAGCTTGTGAGTGCTCTCCAGTGAGCAAGGAAGAGGGGTGGTTCCACTTCCAGGCCCCACATGTGCTGGGCCCCACTGCTTTGCATCCTCAAAGCTTGTGGCCTTGAGGGGTAACCTCAGGTGCATGTAAGGGCTCACTGGCACTGCTTTGCTTTGTGGTAGAGGGGGAAGGGGATGGCTGGCCTGGCAGCAGAGCACCTGGACTTTGTACCCCAAAGGGCTTGAAGGGAACTGGGAGGCCTCCCATCAGACATACATGCCGCTGCATCCCCCAAGACCACCTGTGCCTTCACGAGGAGGACATCAGAACTGTGGAAAGCGTTCACAGTGTAACGGGGAGAGCTGGGGATTAGAATTTAGATAACGCCCAGCAAAAATTCCAATGTACCCAAAAATTTGAGGAGTACCCGGATTCTTATCTACAAAGTTAAAGAATTAAAATCATAGACTACAAGATAGTAAGGTATAGTGGGAGGCTTTATTATTTAAGGGAACATGGGGAGTTACAGAATTTTCCAGCCACCAGTGTGGGGAGAAAATGTGGAGAGCTTAACAGAACTTAGGTTGTTTAGCTAAACAAGCAGTAGAAGAAAAAGTAACAGAGGGCTCCCATCATAAGAAGGAGAGGTTCATGTAGGGAAAATCTGGAGCCTTCCCTCTCCTCAGCCATTAGCTATGGTGGGGTAGGCCTTACCTTTCTAAGGCCAGGAGATTCAGAGGTCCTTCTGCTAGCTTGCCATGTGGGGAAGAAAGCGCTTTTTTTCTAGGAAAGTTAATTTAAGTTTTCCCCAGGTGAGTCAGAGAGACAGCTGATTGGTTCATATCTGACCAATCAGTTTTAGCACCTAGGTTGTAGTTCTAGCTAGACACCTCCCACTCAAGGGGAGGGGTGCCTCTGGAGCTGTCTGACCCGTCACAATAGGGTCTTCTGCTTATGACAAAATGGAGTAGAACACTTTTCCTTCTTCCTTCTCCTAAGGCCAACTGTAAACCTTGTTCCTGAGTTATAAAATCAACAGAAAATCACTTTGAAAGGAAGAGACAAGAGCAGACTGGCTGTGAGGACTTGAGGCCTAAGGAGCAGCACAGTGGTGGACTCTCTGGTCTCCCTCTTGTCCCTCCCAGCCCAGACTTGGAACTCAAGAGGCCGGTGGCTCAGAGACACACACATGAACAGACCCCAGCAAAGCCTCCACAGATCTCTTTCTGCCCAACTGACAACAAAAAGGACAGATTAGGAAACTTCTAGACAAACTCCGTGCCCCATGCCTACTCATGCCATCAAGAACTGAGAGGGAAACTTAGACTCAACACTGTCCAGGGTCCTTCGGTGGGGTGTCAGTGGGGAACACAGGGAGAGCCTGTGCCTCCATCCTCAGCCATTGATAACAAGGCGTGCTATCCTACTGGATAGGCAGGGCTTCAGGCCACCTGGCGGTAAGCCCACTGCATATGGGAAGCATAGAAAGGGTTTCCTGCTCCTCCCATCCAAGGTAAGAGAGCACCTCGAACCTCAGGGTCAAGAGGAGAGCCCAGCAGAGATGAGGCAGCCCCTCCCCCCTCAGCTGCTAGAATGTCAAAAAAAAGTCCAGCTAAGTCTGGAGTCTCATACCACACACCTCAAATGTTCAGGTTTCCACTCAAAACCATTTGTCTTACCAAGAGCCCAGACAACTTGAACTTGAGTGAGAAGACAACTAGACACTAGCACTGAGGTGAGAGGGATGTGGGGTAAATATAATTGAAGCAACATCACTCAAAATGCCTTAGCAAGCACTTGAAATACACTTGAAACAAACAACAGCATATAAAACCTCAGTGAGGAACCAAATGAAGTCTCAGAACTGAAAAACACAAGAGTCAAAGTAGCAAGTAGCACGGATGGGCAGAATCAAGGAAATAAAATGCACCAACCTGAGAACAGGAAAGAGTAAAAGAGAGATGATATAACACGACAAATAAAAGATGCCTAGCATAATCCATCACTGGGGAAATGTGGATCAAATCCTAGTGAAGGGGCTCAGTGGTAAGAGTGCTTGTCTCTCAAGCATGGGGCCGAGAGGGCCTGATTCACCCTGAGCTTGATTCTCCATCAGCTACAAACACAGCTGGACATGACCGTGGGCACCTGGAACCCCAGTCTTGTGGGGAATGGAGTCTGGAGAATTGGAGGTCTGACCAAACCACAGCAGCTCCAGGTTCAGTGAGAGACTCCATCTTGACACATGCAGGCGAATGCTAGGACACCCAACGTGTCCCCCACCCACTCACAGTGAAAGTCAGCATTGCTCAGACATACCCACGAAGGAGTGGTACAGTCACTCTGAAAGATAGTGTGACAGTTCCTTAAAGGTCTAGGGAGATGGCTCAGCAGTTAAAGGCATTTCTTGCAAAGCCTGATGGCCTGGGTTTGAGTCCCCATTAGTCATGTAAAGCAAGATCCACACAGTGGTGCATAAAATGTCTAAACATTCATCTGTCCTGTAACTCAGCAGCGGCACACCTAGACATTTATCACAGAAGTGTGAAATCCCTATAATTCCTATAAAAGCCTGCTCATGAATGATCTTAGCAGTTTTAGTCATGATAGCCCCAGACTAATGCAAAGAAAACTGTGTCCCTAGAGTGCTGCTCAGGACAAAGCCATTAACTATCCATATTCAGAGACTTGGATGGATCACCAATGAAAATAGCTTGTTTCCAAAGGCTGGATGCTCTCTGGTCCCATGTGTATTACCTTCTCAAAATGACAAAATGATAGTCATAAGAAAGAGTTCAGCAGGACTAAGGGAGGATGTTGGGCAGAAGGGAAATGGGTGAGGCTGTGAGGAGCCACAGAAATGATCTTGGTAGCCAGAAAGCTAACTTTCCACTGTATTGATGTCAGAATTTTGGCTTTAATATTGTCTATATCTCTACATGATTGGGAGAAACTGAGCAACTCAGCAGATGCCTTACAACTCCATGTCATGTGCATCTACAAATATTTCATTTTATTTTTTTATTTTTTTATTTTTTTGGTTTTTCGAGGTAGGGTCTCGCTCTAGTCCAGGCTGACCTGGAATTCACTGTGTTCTCTCAGGGTGGCCTTGAACTCACAGCAGTCCTCCTACCTCTGCCTCCTCTCTCCTACCTCCTACCTCTGCTGGGATTAAAGGCATGAGCCACCATGCCAGGCTTCATTTTATTTTTAAAACAACAATGTAACACAAGAAACCCCCCCCCAAAAAAGACTTTATATGTAACGATCCAGAGAAATACCTGTGATAATCCAAGGCTAAGTATTGGTAACAAGCTTTCTTTCTTTTTTTTTTTTTTTT
>PVHP010003878.1:0-44914 GCA_004024765.1 Zapus hudsonius | reverse complement strand
GAGACCAGAGGTTGATAGTGGGGGTCTTCCTCAGTCACTCCCATGAACCCTAGAATGCATGGATTCAGATAGTCTAGCCAACCAGGCCCAGGGATCCCCGTTTCTGCCTTCCAGTGCTGGGATTGCAGGTGCAGTTGACCAAGCCTAGCTTTTCCATGGGTGCTGGGGATCTGAACTCAGGTCCTCATGCTTGTCCCCAGCAGAGCAAGCTTTCTCTCATGAGAGCTCTGGAATGAGTATGCTGCCGGTAGAAAGAGGCTGGCACAACAACCAGGGTGTCGGTTCAGGGTGGCAGAGGTTGGGAGTTGGAGTCACCTATCTGGGACATTGGCCTGGACATCCTTTCTTCAGAGTTGGGGAAGATGTGAGTGCTGGGCAGAGTCCCACTTCCCCAGTGGGAGGCCACTAAGGAAAGAATGAATTTGAGCTGGAGGAATGCCTGACTCTGTGGAATCATGGAGAGGTTTCTTCCTGTCTGTAAATTCCAAAATGTGGTCCAGTTGTGTGATTCTTCATGATGGAAAAGGTTAGGTATCTGAAGAGGAAACCACATGGCCATCCTGAGAGAACTAGCTCATCAGGTGCACGAAAGCCTGGAGAGCCATTTGGCAACGTCTGTGGGCTGGAGGGCCTGACCTGCCCGGCAGGGGCTGACCCCTGCTTTCCTGACCCCCTCTGCCCCAGCCTCTCCTCCTGCCAGGCAAGACTAGAGGTCACACGAGAGAGAAACACAGCTGTGACAGGAGCCAGCAATGGTGTCCTTTCCCACACCTGCTCTGCGTTCTACTCTATGAATTCATACGGCTTACTCTGTCAAATGTGGACCAGGTAGGCCCAGCGGAGGGTGTCAAGGGGCTCCCTGGGCAGCCCTCTCCTCACCCCCCAGGAAGCTGACATTCTCACCTGTGAAAGATCCTTTGTCACACTAGAGGGTTTTGCTTGCCAGCTTGTGGAAGGAAGACCCACTCTCCTTTGCCATCCTTGGGGGACGAGGAGAGAGGGATGGTTCAGTGGATCACGGCACTTGCTATGCAAACACAAGGACCTGAGTTCATCACCTATGGACAAAGCTGACTCCAGCGCTGGGGGCTAGAGAGGAGGCTTGCTGGGGCTCACTGGTCAGCCAGTCTAAGAGAAAAACAGGAGAGCTTCAGTTTCAGTGAGAGGCTGTCTTAACTTGAAGATGGACCGAGGAGCAGTAGAAGGGAACACCCAACATCCTCCCTGGCTTCTCTGCACACACACAGAGTGTGCATGTGCACACACAGACACACTCACTATCCATATGTCATAGTCAGCTTTCTAGTTGCTTCGCATAAAGAACCCAAGCAAAAGCAGCTTGTGGAGGAATGGGTTTATTTGGCTTATGGACTCGAGGGGAGACTCCATCCTGGCAGAGAAAACGATGGCATGAGCAGAGGGGTGGACATCACCTCCGCCACAGCACTGGAAATAGTGGCAGGAAGGTGTGCCAAATACTGGCAAGGGGGAGCTGGTTTATAACCCTCATAAACCCGCCACCAACAACACAGCTCTGGTGAGGTTGTAAAACCCAAACAGCTGAGGATAGAACACATTCATTTGTTTGTGGGGGACACCTGGATCAAACCATGACAACATACGACCATAGTAGGCATGGAAGGAAGAAAGGAAGGAAGGAAGGAAGGAAGGAAGGAAGGAAGGAAGGAAAGAAAGAAAGAAAGAGGAAGGGAATAGAAGGAAGAAGAGAATAAGGGCATGTTGCTCTATATGCACCACAATTCCCAAGAATTCAATCCCTGATGTGTCTCTACCAACGATTTATTGTATTTAAGGTCATGATTTAGTTTGGTGAGGGGAAGCCAGTTGAACTGTGTTTTCTGGATTTTGTGTCTATTTTCTAAAAAGGGAACTATTTTTAAATCAGTAGCCAGTCAGCCAGAGCATCACTCTGACCCTGTGTCCTTTGGTGACAGAGTTGACAGGTTGGCAATGCTCACCTGTAATCCCAACACTCTGTGGCAGAGTTTAAGTCCAGAGGTCCACATAGCGACACATGGGCAGTGGGGGAGGAAGGTTACAGCGCTTGGTAGCTAACAAGGAAACAATCTCATGCCAAACCTCCTGGTGCCACAGTCATCCAAGAATTTCAAGGTCCTTTCGGGCATGGCTCGTTGCTGTGCCCAGTTCTGCTGTTGTCCCAGGGTGCCAGGGACCTTGATGAAGGTCAGGAGACAGCTGAGGAGGTTGGCAAACAGAGCTGGAATGTGGCTGCCACCTCCCAGCCCCTGGGGCCTGGTCACACTAGCTGAGGAGTCAGCCTTTCCCCCCAGGTAGCAACACCAAGAGCGACCCCTGCTGTCCTTAGAGGGCTTCAGTGTGGGGCCCACCCTGCCCCAGGATGGCCTGCAGAGCCAGGCTTGGCGGCTGTACAGTATTTGTTATGGAAGGTTGCTATGCCACGCTCTGGTGTCTCAGCAGGAGAGGCCCAGGGACAGGTGTGGCTAAACCCAGTGATTCCCAGCTTGGCCTGGCCTGGCCTCCAGGACGCACCTTCTCCACTTACCCCAGGAGCCAAAGCCTGAAAGCTGCTGCCATTGTGTACTCTCTGCATTCTTGGCATGCTTGCCCCTAGGAGGACCCACACTCAAGAGGACCCGCACAGTAGGGATTGTCCTTGCATCCTGGGAGGACCCACACACCCAGTAGGGATTGTCCTCGCCCAGGGAGGAATGCCAGTCTTGTTCCCCAGAGTCCAGTAAACTGGGAGGCTCAGAGAGCACCTTCCCTGCTTCCCTAAGCAACATGTGGGTGACTGAGGAGGTAGGTTTGGGGCTGTCAGGACCTGCTGGGAGCGGCTGGCAGGAAGCAGTTGTGTTGGTCTCTTCCTATGTTTGCGCAGCCATAGCTTTTGGTAGCCTGGAAACCACCACCGTGGGCTCTTATACCATGGAAATTGGCCTGTGTGACAAAGCTGGGCCTTCACACCTGGAGAGAGCCAGTTCACACCTGCCTTGTGGACATAGTGGATAGATACCCTACTGGGGTATCTTGCCCACATCATCTTAGATGGACGGTGATCAGCTGAGCTGTCCACCTTAAAGAAACAGTTTAATAAGCAACTATGCCAGAGCCCTGTCTGGGGTTTGTCTTGACCGCAGTGACTGCCCAGGAGCAAGCTCCTGGCTCCTAGGGCAGACCCTCATTTCTTGGAGTCCTGCCTCCCACAAGGCCACACACCCTGGTGTTGGGACAGCTTCAGAGAAGTACGTCCCAGCAGGAGGCCAGAGCCTGAGCCCATTAGACTCTCCTCCAGGTGAGCTGGCTGAGTTTCCAGTGGGGGGGGGGCAGTGGCCCCTGTACCCAGTGCAGGTGACAGGGAGGGACATGCCCTGGCGCTCTGAAGCTCAGAGTGTAGTGATGCCATGGGGCATGGACCCCTGCAGCTCCTTCCCATGAAGACACAAGTCCAATCCCCTGTTGCTGTTGGTGGGGTCTGTCCCTACACCGCACTGCAAGTCCCCTGGGGCTGAGCCCTTCCTCAGCTCTGTGTCCTCAGCCCTGGGCAGAGAAGGCCACAATAAATAAGAGAGAGGACCCAAACCAGGGAGGGCTCACAGCTTGTGAGCTGACCAGAGGCCCTGGGTCATCAAATCCCAGATCGGTCTTTGGCCATCCCCTCCTGCCTCAGTTGCCTTCGTTCATAGATGGAAAACGTTCTTGGCTAATGCCTGGGATGAGGCACCGCTCGGTGAGTAGTAACTAGTGTTATTAGTGAAAATGTCCTTTGTGGTTGTTAGAAGTTCCTAACATCCCCAGCTGACCACAAAACCACACTCTGGCTTAACAAGAGACAGAAACTGTTGACAAGAGACAACATTGGCCTCAGGTGACCACTTGCATTACCAGCTGTGGCCGTGATCACTGTGAAACTGAACTGTTATTCTCCTTGCTTAGAAGCACGTGTTCACATGCATGGACACGCATTTGTCAATACATGCGTGTAAATTCACATAAAATCTGGTGTAGCCGGGCGTGATGGCACGTGCTTTTAATCCCAACACTCAAAAGGATGAGGTAGGAGGATCACCATCAGTTCGAGGCCACCCTAGTGAATTCCAGGTCAGCCTGTGCTCAAGTGAGACCCTACCTCAAAAAAAACAAAACCAAAAAAAAAAAAAAAAGCTGGTGTAGGCACATAATGCACACACATGCACATACACGCACATGTGTGTGCACACATGCACAAGCAGCTGCTCCCATGACCCGCTCTGATGCTTGTGTGCAGTAGCTGCGTAGTGGCCGTGGTTTGGTTACTTCTTTAACCTGACTGGAAAGCAAAGAGAAGTGCTTACATTGTAAAGGTACAGTTTGCCCTTCCTTCCTTCTTTCTCTCCTTCCTTTTTTCCGTACAGATGTGGTCTCACTGAGCCTCCCCAGTGCTAGATTACAGGTGTATTTTCCCAGAATAAATTCCCTCCCTGTCACCAGCCCTAGGCAATGAAACAGAGCATTTCCAGCCTCCATGTGGCCCCACCCTCTCTCAGGAGTAACCACTGTCCCCTCCCCCTCCACACACCAAGGGGCACTTCTGGGTGTCCCTTGCTCTGTATGCATGGAACTGCACCCACACCACTTTGCTCAGCACAGAGTTTGTGGCATTCTCCCTGGTGCAGTGTGGAGGTGTGTATTCCTGTGCAGTATTCCGCTGTTTCTCTCTCACCCCAATGCAGGCTTGTGGCCCTGTTGGATGACATTCCTGAATGTCCTCCCATGAGTTCTGTCATGCATGAGACTGGCTTCTGTTAGGAATGCATGAGGACAGTGGGATTCTGCCCTGAGTCTTCATCATCCAAGCCCCAGGAGAGGGGACTGTCATCCCCAGGACAGCATGAAGGGGACGGCTTCTTGAGTGGTCACCCTGTGTCCAGCCTCCAGACAGGAGCTCTACTCTTACGCACTCTTGCTCTCTAGAAGAGGAAATGGGCACAGAAAAAATGAAGTGACAGCAAGGACCTGGGGACACTGGGGTACATGACAGGTTTGTCTGGAATGAACTTGGGTCGTACCCCTCCAGAACCCTCTTGGAGCTTTGAGGTAGTGAGGTCAGACCTCTCCCTCTCGTGGAGAAATAACATCATGGTGTGGACCAATGGCAGGCCAGCAGTAAGGGGAGGAGTGTGCTTGCTTCTGCTGGTGGATCTGAGGACCCCCAGATCTGTCAAGTAGGGTGCCCGGGCTTATTCTGGTATTGCCTGTAAGTGGAATTCTGTTGTGTCAGCATGCCCTTTTATGGCTGAATAATAGTCCCATGTACTGGTAGAGCCATTCATGTATCCACTCGCCAGGTGACAGGCATTTGGGTGGTTTCCTCTTTTTGACTATTGTGAATAGCGCTGCTGTGGACATTGATGTCCAAGTGTTTGCATGAGCCTGTCTTTTCTGTTTTTGCTCTTTTGAGGCAGGGTCTCACCTAGCCTAGGCTGACCTAGAACTCACTCCATAGCCTAAGCTGGCCTCAGAGCCATGGCAGTCCTCCTACCTCAGCCTCTTAAGTGCTGCGATTATAAGAATGGGTCACTGTGTCTGGCTGGGCATATGTTTTGAAGTGTCTTCGATAACATTCCAGTTGTAGTATTTCTGGGCCATATGGTAATTGATATGTTTAACTTTTTGAGGACTGAGCCACATTTTTGTTTTGTTTGTTTGGCTTGCCCATTTTTGGCAGACATTTTTTAAACACTGGACAATAATATGTAAGGGAAAAAAATCTTACATTTATTCATGTCCACTCATGATACTTGCTCTCAAGCTCTCATGTCTTGGACCTCTTGAAGAAGCACCCAGGGCGTACCTTCAAGAAACTCCACTTTCCAGGGAGAGAGCTGTTGTGGGAAGGTCAGTAGTTCGAGGGCCTGCTCATTGGTGAGCTGATAGGAATCTTGTGTTCTAGTGGCTTCCTGAAGTATCTGTCCCTCCTGAGCAGTTACTGGTGGCTTCCAGAGTTGTCCCTGTTCAGGGACCTCCCATGCTGCCCATGAGGGGCGATGAGGCATTGTCAGTATGTGCCCCATGGAAGAAAGTGCAGGTGGGGGTGCAAGCAGAGTGTCACACAGGCGGCTTTGGGTAGGTCTCATCCAACTCAGCAGTGAGGTTTGGATGTGACTTAAGGGGGGGGTCAGGGAAGGGATGTGCCGATTTCTAGGGAGGGACATTCCAGGTGGAGGAAACAGCTACCACAGAGTTCCTGGAATGTGGGAGAGCATCCTGGTGGTAGAGCAGAGGCTGGGGAGCATGGGAGGGGGTAACTTTTGCTGCTTAGCTGGGCCACAGGTGGGATCTTGCACAAAGAACAGCTGGGCCCTGCCTTTGGGTTTCAGGTTGCCCCTGTGGCGTCTGAGATCACAGCAGGGTGATGGCAGAAACAGGGAGATGGGTCAGGAGGCTTTGGCAGCAACCCTGAGAGGCGATGATGGCTCACACAGTGAAGAAGATGCTTTGGGGCTGGGGAGATGGCTCAACAGTTAAAGATGCATGCAAAGCCTAATAGTCCAGGTTCGATTCCCCAGTGCCCATGTAGACCCATATGCACAAATTGGCACATGTATCTGGAATTCTTTTGCAGTAGCAGGAGGCCCTGGTCTCTTAATCTCTTTCTCTCTCTCTCTTTCTCTCTCTCTCTCTCTCTCTCTCTCTCTCTCTCTCTCTCTCTCTCTCCTCACAAATAAAATAAATTATAAAAAAAGAGGGCTGGAGAGATGGCTTAGTGGTTAAGGCGTTTGCCTGCAAAGCAGAAGGACCAGAGTCCCCAGAGTCAATTCCCCAGTACCCATGTAAAGCCAGATGCACAAAGCAGCACACGGATCTGGAGTTCATTTGCAGTGGCTGGAGGCCCTGCTGTCCCTATTCTCTCTCTCTCTCTCTTTCTGCTTGCAAGTAAATAAAATATTTTTTAAATTAAAAGATAACACTCTGCTCATATTACCCAGAAGGGAAGGTGCTAGGGAACAGGTCACCTCCCACTGACTCCCAGAAGTCATCCTGCCACAGCCAGGTGTCTGCCTCCCACGCTCTACTTTCCTGGGCTCACTCTGAGGATAAAGTTCCCCAGCTGCGAGTCTCCATCCACCGGCCAGGTATCCTGGCTGTCTGCATCAGACGTACCATCATGTGTTTACCAAGTCACACATCACTAGATATTCTTGTCTCTACTTTTGATTACTACAGGGAATCTTTTCATACAAGTGGGTGTGTTAAAATAAGCTATTTAGGGGATTACCTGCTCAAGACCCTCTGGCTTTGCAGGAGCTCTGCCTTCTTCCCTTCTCTTGAGCATTGAATAAATTTTTTTCTCTGCTTGACTTAACAATAAATAAATAAAACTCTGTATGGCTGGGGAGATGGCTCAATGGTAAAGCACTTGCTGCACAGGCTTGACCAGCAGAGTTGGTCTCCCCCAGAGCCCATGTAAGCTGGATGAGTATCTGTACCCTGCAGACCCACTGCAAGAAGGAGAGGCCCAGACAGGACCGTCACAAAGCCTGGCCAGTGAGTGCAGCCTTGGATAAGAGACCTTGCCTCCAACAAGGTGGAAGGTGAGGACCGACAGGGCTGTCTTCTTACCTCCATATTTGTGTCATAGCAAGCACACATCTGTGTATACACACACATCATACACACATTCAGAGAAAGGTAATATGCTGTTTGTTTATTTAAAGACAGGGTTTTGCCTTGAACTTGTTATCCTTCTGCTGGTCCTTCCGAGTGCTAGGATTACAGCTATGTACCACCATACCTGGTTAAGCGTTTATTTGTTTGTTTGTTTTTGAGGGAGGGACTGACCTGGAACTGGACTGACTACACGATGTAGTCTCAGGGTGGCCTCAAACTCACAGCAATCCTCCTGCCTCTGCCTCCCTAGTGCTGGGATTAAAGCCTTGCACCACCACACAGCTAAACTCTTTATTTGATAATAATTTCAAATTTGCAGAGCTGCTGAGACAACTCCTCTGCCCAGTTTCCTGCTTCCATGTCCCAAACTGGGAGCTGATATGGACTCAGGAATTGCTAAGATGCCAGCCTGTATCTGAACTTTGCTGTGAGCATTTTTGTGAGCGTCTGTTGATCAAAACTAAATTTCCCTGAAATGGGATCGCCTGGCCACTGGGAACATGCTGACACCCTTTGTCTTATTGCTCCCAAGAAAGAGAGAGCCTTGTTGTCCCAGAGTGGACAAGGGTCACCCTTGCCCCCTTCCCCTGGCTGGCCTCTGTGCATTGTCACCAGAGGGAGGTTGTAGTACCCTGCGCTCTGGGTCACTGGGCCAACCTAGCCCTGCTGAAGATGTGGAAGAGGTCACTGCTTACGTGAGGCTGATAGGTCCCAGTTTGTTTGATACCCAAGAAATAACAAGCTCCCCTCACAGCCTCAGGCATGGGCCCCAGAAGCCACCTTGCTGCCTGTGCTTGGCCCTGGTAGACATGCCTGACACAGGTCCTGGGGGAGCATGGCCACACCTATTCCCACACAGGGGACAAAGGCCCAGCCCTGGAGCTCTCAACATTGCAATTTCCGTCTTCCATCCGACAATGTGTGCTGTCTGCGTGCACATATGTGTGAAACCCGAAAGACAAGCAGATGAGGCTCGCCTGCCAAAATATTTGTTGCCACACAGAGCAGGAAGTTGGGTTTGACATATGGCTCCCAGCACGTAGTCACAGCAAGCAAGCAGTGCATAGGGAGTGGGTTTGATGGGATGGGGTGGGGGGGGTGCCAGCAGAGGAGTCCCAGGTGAGGTGTACAGCTCACCTGCTGCATGCCCCTGAGGGACACCCTCGACCCAGGCTCCTCGGTTCTCCTAACCTTCCTGACTTCACCTTTTCCAGCAGTGCAGGGTGCTCTGGCTGTGTAGCATCAGACCCCAAGTTCAAGTTCACAGAAACCCACACACCTGATGACGTCAGAGCCCTGGAAGGGCACCTGGAGTGGCCCTGGAGGAGACAGCATGTGAACAGGGCTAGAGAGGATATCAGCAGGAGGATATGGGTCACCAGGAGCTGGGGGAAGGGGGCAGAGGTGGAACGTGTGCCATCTTGAACAGCAAAGGGCTTCCAATACCCACCTGCTGTCTTTAATGCCTCCCAGCACCCCCCAGGCTCCCTGGCTCTCCATCTGGCTCCCCTGATTTGGGCTCCCTGGCTGCTTGGCCTGGGCCTTCTGCCCTCCTCTCTCTCTCCCAGGAGAGAGCCAGCCATGCCATGTGACTGTCCCTGGCAGTCTAGTCCATCTCTTGAGTTCACAAGGTTGTCTCTTATCCCGTCAGCCACCACCAAACCCTTTGGAAATATAATACACATAGCCATAAAGCATCTGCTCCTTACACAAATATGTAGCAATTACAAGTAGGGGTCGATAGGAAGTACGTAGTGGAGACGCTCAGCAGACACCTTGACCAAGCGATGAAGGACTTGTCACCCGTTGATGTGCTGGGTACATCGCCTCATGTCAGAGGTCCTTCCCTATCCCAACGTTACCAGGCTGTGTCTCCAAATACACTCACCCAGGGTCAGGCCAGCATAAATCTGGGGGACACAGTTCAGTCTAACACGCCCTCCCGTGAGGGCATCTGCCTTACCTCCCTGATTTTCTGGGGAGTTCCTTCAGCCACTTCCTACACCTCATCCTGATGGCTAAGACTGCCAAGGGCAGTGACTTCCTGTGGATTGTTGACCGAGCCTCAGCCTCTGAAGGAGACTCAGTGTAGAGATGGTCTTGTATCCCTGATCCCTGACCTGCTCATCACTCCTGCCCCTGCCTTCTGCACATACTGCCACCCATGCCTGCTCCTTCTCTGTCCCCTGCACCGTCACCGTTTCAGACGCATGTCCTATCCCTCCTCACCCTGGTCCTTAAGGCATGTTGGTGGATAAGTGAGAAGTTCTCACAGCAAGAGTAAGCTGGGAACAAGCAGAGCAGGGCAGACAGGTGGGCAAGCACCCCAGCGCCCTGCCCTCCCTCCCACTCCCCCCACCACTTCTGCTGACAATCAGTGGTTCATGAAACCAAAGTGTGGGTCCTGGCCAAACCGGTCATTTCCGCCTAGTGCAGAGCTTTCAGGTCTGGTTTTCTTAATCACTTTCTTCCTTGCACACCCAGGGTTTTGATTATTAGCTGAGAAGGATGACCTCATGTGGAGATTTTACTGCCTAATGGAGCACACACATGAAAAAAACCACCTGGCAGGACAGGAGTGAAAACACAGTTTCCCAGAAATATAGAAAGAAAAAGCCGCCAAGAACCTAGCAGAACATTAAGTGCCAGTGTGAGGAGTGAGCCGGTGGGGAGCACCCTGGGGGGCCAGACCTCTCCCACGGCCTGCCCCCAGCTCTTACAACACCCCCGAAGGCATTTTCCATGGCCTGTGCCCAGGTCCCCTCGGGCCTCCACCATGCCCCCTTGCATATCCTGCCTCACACCCCACACCTGCCCCAGGCCTGCTGGGGTGCAGGGATCTTTCCAGCATCCCTCCTGCATATACATACGGGCATGCTCGCACACATCCCCTTCTCTGGACTGTTTCAGGGCCTCTCTAGTCTCTTTCATAGCTCACACTTCCCTGGCCTTAGCCTTCACCCCACTGTCTCGTGTGTAGGTGGTCTGTTGTACACCAGTTCATTGTCAAGTCTGTGTCCATGGAGGTGGCCTGTTTTGATCCTGTCACAGGTATTCTGTCTCACCACCCCATAAAGGAGATAAAGCAGGTTCAGACC
The DNA here is from genome assembly GCA_004024765.1 of Zapus hudsonius. Taxonomy (NCBI): domain Eukaryota; kingdom Metazoa; phylum Chordata; class Mammalia; order Rodentia; family Dipodidae; genus Zapus; species Zapus hudsonius. The sequence goes on along the minus strand of PVHP010003878.1, from coordinate 34,166 downwards.
TAGAGTTTGCATCATGTGGATGAGAAAACCAAATCATAGTAAAGTGACTACCAAGTGCCAGCTGGTGGGCATCCTTCAATCCCCGAGCAGTAGGAACCATTCCCCCTTCCTATATGGGGCCAGGGACCAGGGTCACAGGAGGCTCTTTCGTGCTGCACAGAGGGGTCTGTGCTGGACCAGGAAGGAGCTGGGTAGGCTGGCAGGTCCTCAGCTCCAGATGTGGCTTGCCCACGGATGGAGATTATCCTGATGGGTGTAGGCAAAGCCCACCCACCAGCCTTGGCCTCCAGCTAACCTTCTCTAGGCAGCAAGACATCCCCTGGAATGAGCCCACCCTGAGATTTTAATGATTCAAAGAAAACGTAATTAGCTTTGTAAACTGTCACTTGACACTCTCCAGAAAGCCTGCCTGTGACTTCAAGAGTCCCTGGGGCATCTTGAGGCCTCAAGGCAGGCAGGCCAGGTGGGACCCTGCTCCAGATGAGCCAGGTGGCCTGGCCTGCCTTCCTCACCTCAAAATGTCACTGTCACCATCACTATCTGTTCACTCCTGAACTAATGGGAGGCAGTGCCAGGCTTTGCCCACCCCACATATGCCAGCACACACAGACATGAACACATAAATACACATGTGTGTGCCCACGCACATACCTTTACCCCTCTGCCTCCTCCTCAGCCTTCTGCTAGGGGCAGTGTCTCTCCCTCTCCCAGCATGGACTGGGAGACAAGTGAGATGCTCGTGGGCACCTAGCTCCCCTTGTAAATGCCCGTGACAGGGCCTCAGCAGGGGTTCAGGAGCGCCTCAGGTGCTGGGCACTGTGCTAGATGTGAGGACCGCAGCTGGTGGAACTCAGCAGACCCACAGGCAAGAAGGCCGTGATGGGAGAGGCTTGGGCAAGGAGGAGCCCCAGGACACCAGGGGTTGAGGGTAGAGCACCCAGGAAGGACAGACTGGGTCCGCCCTTTGTGCCGGGGGCCCAGGGTGGCACAGACCAGAAGAGCCAAGTGAAGCTTATCTGGTAGGGTCACTGCAGTGCCTGGGCAGCCTGGTATCTGGGGGCACCACACTTTGTTTTTTTTAATTTATTTTACTTAATTTATGAGAGAGAGAGAGAGAGAGAGAGAGAGAGAGAGAGAGAGAGAGAGAGAGAGAGAGAGAATGGGCAAGCTAGGGCCTCTAGCCACTGCAAACGAACTCCAGACATATGCACCACCTTGTGCATCTGGCTTTGTGTGGATACTGGAAATTGAACCCTGGTTGTTAGGCTTTGCAGGCAAACACCTTAACCCGCTGAGCGATCTCCCACACTTTGGTTTTGAGTTTGAGGATTCCCCTGGTACCACCAGGGGCTGCTGTAGTGTTGGCATTAGTGTGGTCCACCTCCAATGTGCCAGAGGCCTTGACTGGGAACCAGAAGGCTCCTAGAGGTGGGCAGGGGTTTCTGAGGGTGATAAGTCTGGACACTGCTGGGCTGATTCAGGCTGATGTCCTGAGGGACCTTTCCCCACTCCCCCTCCAGGACTGTAACTGGCACTGTCACCAGCTGTGTTGGAGTGCTCATGACATTCATATGTAGTAGATAGTGAGTGATAGTCATGCCCTGGTAGCTTATCCGCTGCTCCTGTCTCCAGGGCCACGCATGGGCCTGGTGTTTTGGGTGCCCTCTGCAGCACACTGCCCCTGTCACCCTGCCCAGAGCTGGTGAGCTGGAGACACTCTTGTCTTTTCCCCAGAGGACTCGTGGTGCTGAGTACTACCCAGTCTCTCTCAGCTGTGTTCACACGAGGCGCCAACAGAGCAAAACCATACACAGTGTGTATTCATTTCCAGGCCTGGCACACCTTGAAATCAGCCTTTCAGCATGGCCAGGACGCAGGCCAAAGGCACGTCGCAGTGTTTCAATGTATGGCTGTCCCTCAGTTTATATTCTAGACTTCCTGTGCTTTCCATAAGTCAAGAAAATGCTCCAAAAGAAAAAAAACATTTTCAAAAATTATGCCACAGTGAACAGAGCTGGGCACATCACCTGTGAGAATGTGGTAAGTTTCCCTTGAGCAGTTTTCCCAGGCTTGCCTGGGAGTAGAGAGCTTGCTCGGAGATCCTCCTCCAGGTCTGCCTGAAGCCAGGCTGCACAGATGGCTGCTCTCTCCCACCTGCCTGAACCGATTTTCCGTCAGCAGCAGCTAAAGTGATTCCTGGTGTCTATGGAAGGAGCGAACCCTCTCTTTATTCTTTATTTTTATCTTTTGTTTTTATTGAGACAGCAATCTCACAAAACCCAGGCTTGCCTTGAACTAGCTATGTAGCCAAGGCTCACCTTGAACTTCTGGTCCTCCTGCCTCCACCTTCCAAGTGCTCGGGTTACAGGTGTGAAACACCATGCCACCATATATATATATATTGGTTTTTTGAAGTAGGGTCTCACTCTAGCCCAGGCTGACCTGGAATTCACTATGTAGTCTCAGGGTGGCCTCGAACTCATGGTGATCCTCCTACCTCCGCCTCCCGAGTGCTGGGATTAAAGGCATGCGCCACCATGCCCGGCTTTATGTATATATATATATATACATATATATATATATATTTTTTTTTTTAAAGAGATCTATGGGGGCTGGAAAGATGGCTCAGTAATTAAAGGCACTTGCTTGCATAGCCTACCAACCCAATTCACTTCCAAGCCATCCACATAAACTGAGCAGATGCAAAAAATAAATACAGGATTTGTGTTTTCTGGATTGTTAGTGCAGGTGAGCTTTTATTATTATTATTATTATTATTATTATTATTATTAATTTTCAACCACTTACACCTCCTCAGTGATCCCCTCCATCCTCAGGGTGCAGTTTGTCATCTGGTCACTGACCAGCAGCCCCTCTACACACTCTGCTCCGCCTCCTCTGTTGTCTCCAGTCTGGGTTGTCCATCCACTTTGTGGCATCTTGCTGCAAACAGGTTTTTTTGTTTTTTTTAATTTTATTTATTCATTTCAAGGAGAGAGAGAGAGAGAGAGAGAGAGAGAGAGAGAGAGAGAATGCACCAGGGGCCCCACCTTGTGGGTCTGGCTTATGTGGGTCCTGGGAAATTGAACCCGGGGCCTTAGGCACTGGAGGCAAGTGCCTTAACTGCTGAGCCATCTCTCCAGCCCTGCAAACAGGTTTTAAACTGAATTATCATCAGAATGACTGTTTAGTTCTGGTTTATGTGTGCTCTGCCTTGTTCTTGCCCTTCCTGGTTTTAACTAGGAAGATTTTCTGTGTTCTCTTTTAGATGTTTAAAGTTCTGCTTTGCAGCTTCAGGGTCTGGGTCTTCTTGACTTTGCTGTGTATGTGGTGTGAGGTAGGATTTAACTCTGTTTAACTCTGTTCCCAGCTCAAGGGCTTGTTGTCATATTTTATCCTTTCCTGCGGCCTCCTGTGTTGCCACTCTCTTGTCATATTTCCATATTGGCTGTCGTCAGCTGCATTTAAATTCATGTTTTTTAAAGAATATTTTATTTATTTTATTTGCAGTCAGAAAGAGACACACACAAAGAGAGAGAAATTAGGCAGGCCAGGGCCTCCAGCCACTGCAAATGAATTCCGGATACATGCGCCACTTTGTGCATCTGGCTTTATGTGGGTACTGGGGAATTGAACCCAGGTCATTAGGCTTTGCAAGCAAGCGCCTTAACTGCTGAGCCATCTCTCCAGCCCCATGTTTGTTTTAAAATTCTGTTGAACTATAATTCATATACCATATAGTTTATCCATCTCATTTGTATAATTCAATATTTTGATTATGTTCACACCATTTCCATCTGTCAATTTCATCACCTCAAAAAGAAACTTTGAGGCTGGGGATATAGCTCAGCTGATAGAGTCCTTGCTAAACATTCCCAAAGCCCTGGGTTTGATCCCCAGCACCTCATAAACTGGGCATGGTGGTGCATGCTTGGAAGTAGGTTGCTTGGCATCTTTGAGTACAGGTTTATTTACAAGTGAGCGCATATTGTCTCACGAAGTCAGATTTTAAAACACTAAGATGATCTAGGAGAATATCAAGTTCAAGTTGCACCATGCCTGAAATGTAGCAGCCAGCTCTTGGGGTGATGGAGGGGCGTTTCTCTGTGACCCTCACTGTGGACTTCCAGCAGCACTGTTGAATCACTGGGCCACCATTCAGGACTCTTGCACACAGCCCCCCTCGGTTAGTGTTCTAATAAGGAAAATGTGGTCTTGTGACTTTCTAGGGTGAAGAATGCAGGCGGTTGTCTGGCGTAGTATTGCATGTCTGCAATCCTGGCATTCAGGAGGCAAGAGGATCAGGAGTTCAAGCCAACCTGAGATACTAGACCCTGCCTTCCCACCCCCCCCCACACACACATCCTGCCCACAACAACAAATGAATGAAGACATTAGCTAACTTCATCCTGGGTGGGATGCCTGGTTGCACACAGAGATCTGTCTTCATAAAGGACAGAGTGAGCAGTGGGCTGCAGAGAAGAAAGAGAAGGTGGAAAGAACAAGGAAAGTCAGGCATCCTAAGCACTCAGGAGGCTGAGACAAGAGGATGGTCACAGCCCAAGGCCAGGCAGGGCTACAGAATGACAGCCTGTCTCAAAAAAACCCAGATGTGTCAATAAAGAGCACGAAAGCCCAATCCCATGAGGCATGAAGCCAGGCGGATGCACTCTGGAACACCTCACCCGCCATCTAGTCCAGGACTCTCTGGATCCCTGGGGCAACCTCCATCTCCCTCTAAAAGAGAGGCCAATGTTAGGCCCCTGCTTCAGGAGGCCCCCAAAAAATCTAGGGCTGGACACATCTCTGCTGCTGACCCCTGGACCCTGGTCTTAGCTGTCAATGCTCCTGAGAACCAAGCATCTATGAGCCACCAGCAGCCCAGCCTGAGCCGGAGCCCATTGGAGATGACACTGAGGGTGCTTGTGTCTGCTGTCTCTCCTTACGGGCCCTGGCGTGGCGCCCATCAGCACCCTGGTAGTGTCTGTGAGGGTCTGAAGGCAGTAAGAACTGCTCTCTGGTGAAGCCAGCTATCCTTTTAAATAAGTGTGAGAGAGAACCAGACTCCTCTGCATGACTGTTCCCACAAATTCATACATGTAGGTGGGTTACAGGCCATGAGGATGCAGCTCTCCAAGGCTGCCTTGAGAGGAACTCTGACCCTTGTCCCCTTGCTTATCTGATCCAGAGGTACAATGAGGGACTGGGGAGGGACATTGGCCACCATGTCCAGAAGCTGAGGAAGGAAGAGCAGAGGTTAGGGAAAGCCAGACGTCATCCCTTGACCAGCTGTGTGGTTATTTATAAACATGGTGGAGTGACCATAAATCCACTTTTCCCCTTGGAGAGCAGTTGACAGACTCCATAGGAATCTCATGGTGCCCTCTGTGGCTTTGGTTTTTCAAGTTAATGTCTCACTCTAGCCCAAGCCGACGTGGAATTCACTATGTCGTCTCAGGTGGCCTTGAACTCTCAGCGATCCTCCTATCTCTGCCTCCCAAGTGCTGGGATAAAGGCATGCGCCACCACGCCTGGCTCATGGTGCCCTCTGTTAAACTGTGAGAGAACATAGGTCTGTCTCCCTAAGGACCAATGCGCTGGCCAGCTTTGCCTCCACAGACTTGACCCTGCCACTGTGACTCTGCACGCAGCCTTGGGAGAAGATATGGCGTGCAGAAGTGGCAGGCCCTTCTGCGCTTGGCAACTCAAAGCTTCAAGATGGCACCTGCTGGTGGCATTTGTGTTCACAGCCTGATAGAGGGAACCCCTGCTCCCCTTACGGCATACATTACGGGGCCTGACATATCTGGAACCTTCACAAAAGCTGTCTGCTGTGGACTTGAGCCGAGCCACTTCTCAGTACAAATGAGAATTTGGTAACAAGGGACATGGCTGTGTCCATGGAGTTTCTTAGATGAGCCGACAGCCACGAGGGTGCCTCAGCTCCCAGCTCAGCCGTGGTGATTAGCATCCTGAATTCCATCCCATGCTAAGCCGGACCTTGTCCTGTCTGTCCCCAGACTGGCCCATTGGTCCCTCTGCATCCATGGGGACACCCAAGGCTGCATTTGGCTGTCCCTGGTGCCCCAGCCCCCAGGCCAGCAGGATGCCCTCCTGGCTGGCTGTGAATGGACTCATTATGTTCAGTGTGACCTGCCACAGGCCCGTGGTTCTTCAGGCTGACTGTCTCTTCATACTTCAAGCCAAATCCTTTCAGAAAAGTTCTCTGCACCCCACCTCAGCCCCGCCACCCCCCTTAGAAAAATAGATGTGTGATTGACTGGCTTTGCAGGTTAAGCCGCTGTTCCTTCCAAAGAGGACCAGCTCACTCATCCATTGCCTTTCTCTCCTGGCCTCCTCCACTGTCTCCCTCCTTTTCCTTCCACATCTCTTTCCCTTCCTCCCTCTCTCTCTTTCTCCCTCTCTCCAGCACATGAACAGAGTAGGAGAAATGTGTAGCATTGCTTGAGGCTTATGAAGGAAAGGAAAGCACAGCACCCTGGCTTTCAGCGAGTGGCTCCCTACGTTCATAGGGAAGTGCTGGAACTTTCCACAGGGGCTGTGCTACAGCTGGATATCATTACTGACGTTACTCTTTATGCTCATAATGTTCTCAGAGCCTGGCTTAATAACCCTGTGCATATTTATATACTCACTCAGTCCCCACAGACGGAGGATAGCACCATGCTGCCTCTGGACGTGACCTTGAACTTCCTAGAGATGAAGGAAGGAAGGAAGGAAGGAAGGAAGGGATCATTCCCTTACGAATGCTGCCTGACCCAGAACTTCCAGGCAAGGTCCAGTCCTCCTGAGGAGGTGAGGGGCTTGCAGAATAAGCCATGGACCAGTAGGTGTGCTAAGTGTTGTTTGGGGGTTTAGCTGTGTTGATAAGGGAACTTGGGGCATTGGGGGGTGTGTGAGCATGCATAGTGCTTCTAGGGAGCCCCATATCTTTGGTATTTAGAGGAAAGGAAGAGACAAAGCCTAGCATGTGTCAGGAGTGTCACTGCAGGCACATGGGAGCTGGGGACCTGGTGTGGGGGTTCATTCATAGGGCACACTGGGGCCAGAGGAGACCCCCATACCACCCCAGGAGCAGAGGAGACCCCCTATCACCCCCAGGAGCAGAGGAGACCCCCCCACACCACCCCAGGAGCAGAGATTAGGAAGGCTCATCTTGCAGTCCCTCACACCCATGCCTGCACCAGGCTTTTCTGGAAGCCCCAGGGTCCATCCCACACTGGCGGTAGATGTCAGGTCTAGCACAAAATCAGTGTGGACACTGCGATCCAGAGAGGGAAGCAAGCAGCCGGCAATTTGTGGGGTCCCTTTATTGTTAACTTCCCTCTTCTCTGGGTTGGGCTCCTAAGGTGGGGCATTGGTAATGTGAGACCTTCAGTGCTAGGAGTTTCTCTCTTGGTCCTGCTTTAGCTGAATCCGCCTGCAGGAGCTCTCCCAAAGTAGTCCCCTGATTAGCCAGATGTGAGGCACAGCTTCTCATCTTGCCTTTGACCTTGCTTCCTAACCAGGGAGCTAGCAGCCCTTCCTAGAAGTTCCTGGAAGCAGCTGCCAAAGAACTTTGTTTAGGGACAGGTGCATCCCTTTCCTTCCCTACTCTCTACTCCTGGACTAACCAGTGCTCAAACTTATATGGGGAGCTAAGCAAATAAAATGAGCCTGGAGTCAAGTCTCAGTGAGGGTGGCAGCGAGGGGAAAGGGGCCCCATGAATGTGACTCCACAGAGCGAAGCCTCAGGAGCTGGTGTGCTGGGGAACAGACCGAGGGCAGGTGAGGGATGGCTCACTCTCTCACCCAGGAAGTGAGGCAGGAAGATAGGATTGGACAGGTGAAACTGTGCATCAAAAGAAAGTTAAATCTGGGCCCCAGCAACCCAGAAAGGCCATCCCATGGTGTGGTGCTTTGAGTGGGGTGTCCCCATAAGCTCATGTGTTCTGAATGCTTCGTCCCCAGCAGGTGGCAATTTGGGAATTGGAGCTTCCTGGATGAGGTGTGTTGTTGAGAGCGGACTTATGGGTGTTCTAGCCAGCTTCCCCTTGCCAGTGTTGGGCACACTCTCCTGCTGTTGTTGTCCGGCTGATGATGACCAGGAGGTGATGTCCACTCTCTGCTCATGCCACATTTCCCCCTGCCATCATGGAGCTTCCTCTCAAGTTGGTAAACCATAATAAACCCATTCATCCCATCAGCTGCTTTTGGTCGGGTGCTTCGTGCCAGCAGTGAGAAGTTACTTGCAACACGTGGACTTCCCCAGACTGTCCTTCAGAGAACGACTCCTGGAGATAGATGGATGGGGCTCTGTGGATAAGCACTGGCCACACAGCCGAGGACCCGAGTTTGATAGCTAGCACCCTCGGTGAAAAACAAACAAAAAACACCTGTGACCTTAGCACTGAGGAGAGTGGAGACAGGAGAATGTCGGGGCTCCATGAAAGAACAGCAGCTCCAGGTTGAGTAAAGGACTCTGTCTCCAGGACACAAAGCAGAAAGCGACAGAAGACAGACAGTGCCCATGTTCTCTGGCCTCTGTATGTGGACTTGCTGGGTATAAAGAAACTCCTGAACCCCAAAACTCTCTCTTGAGTTCATGCCTGCTCCCGCTGGGTAGCATGTCTCCAGAGATTCCTTTTCACCTTTATAAACCTACACTCACTTCTGTTTTCCTGTGTCTTATTTAACTCTTTCTTCAAGATTCAAAGAACCTGCACATCTCCTCACAGACCCCAAGACCCCTTCTGGTAACAAGGACTAGGGTGGCAAAAGTATCCAGGCCTACTTCTCAGCGGTCATTCCCCTCAGCATCCTGGGACATCTCAGCCCCAGCCGGCCCTGTGGGTTCTTGAATTCCTGCCCAGCTGACCCCTTACACAGCTGACCTGCAGGTGGTCAGCTTTTCTGATGAGACCTAGAGGTTCATGGCAAGAAGCCGAGTTGGAAATGAAGGGGGAGTGAGTCACTGTGGCCTTTGCTAGGCCTGAGAATCCCAGGCCTGTATACACCAACTGCTAGGCTCCCCTTGTAGCCCTCTGGGGCCCTAGCTACCTCTGGAGCATTTTTTCTGAGTGTATATCACACAGTTCTGCTGCAAGAGTCCCCGAAGGTGTGCGCCCTCAGGGCTTCCACTCTGGCCCCCCACATGGGTGTGTGGTGGTGTCCCCCTGCGCTCCTGGGGTGCATCCCATGGTGGCTCAGAGGCCAGCATCCGTCTCAGGGGCTTGGCCATTCAGACCCCTGTTTAGTGTTTCTCACTGAGGTGGCTGTGACAGAGGTGGAGGCTCCCAGGAGTCCCACGTGAGTCCCTGGTCACATTTTCATGGGGTGCTGTGGGTGGGTCCTCACTTTGGGTACAGAGAGACCAAGACAAGCTTCTGGGTACAGTTCACTCTGTCCCCTGAAGCTCTGGGCAAGTCACTTTCAATTGCCAAGAGAGAGAGTATGAGTGTCCCCTTCCAGGGTGGCAGGCCTTGGGTTACTTCACTGCCACCTGTTACATCAGGATCCCTGGCTTAACCACGCAGCTCTCACAGGGGTGGGATAGAGGAGATGGCTCAGCAGGTAAAGCAGGCACCATACATGCACGAGGATGTGAACCCAGATCCTCAGTACCCACGTGCAATGCCAGGTATGGTGTCACGTGCCTGTGACCCTAGTGCTGGGCAAGCAGAGACAGGGGATCCCTGGGCTTGCTGGTCCAGCCCAGCAGTGAGCTCTGGGCTCAGCGAGAGACCCTGTCTTAGAATAAGCTAGAGATCTCTGACTCCCATGTGCACCCACACACATACACATGTACAATAAAACTCCTTAAGGATGCAGAGATGGCTAAGTGGTTAAGGTGTTTGCCTGCAAAGCCCAATGACCTGGGTTCGATTCCCCAGTACCCACGTAAAGCCAGATGCACAAAGTGGCATGTGCATTTGGAGTTTGTTTGCAGTGTGGCTAAAAGCCCTGGTGCGCCCATTCTTCCTCTCCCTCTCTCCTCTCCCCCTCCCCCTCCCTCTCCCTCTCCCTTCGTTTCTCTCTCTCTCTCTGCTTGCAAATAAATTTTAAAATACCCTTAAGGGCTGGCTTGCAAAGGAGAGGGAGGGATGGCTGTTTGGGGGAGGCCTGCTGTGGGTGCCCTGCCCTGTGCCCCAGGTGAGCCCTCGGGAGATTTGGCTGTTGGAGTGCCCTCTGCAAGAGTACCCTCACAAGGCAAGGGTTGGCTTGTAATCCAAACACACACCAGGTGCTCACCATGTTTTTACTAAAACACTGTAACAGCAGTCAGAGGCCAGCTGCCAGCTCCTGCCAGGCCCAGCCCTCTACCAACGCCAGCCTTTGGGTGATCACTGCCGACCAGCCCTGCCCCCCATGGAGTGTAGCCCAGGTGGGGAGACTGACAGGCCCTCCTGCCCCCCTCTGTGACTGTGGGCTGCTGCAAGAGGGGGTGGTAATGTCTCCCTCCTTAACTGTTGTGAAAATAGGAAGTACCAGATCTCTGTCTAGGCTCCTGGGGACATAGGGGAGGAGGGACTCTTGGGACTGTCACTTTTACAAATGATTGAACAGGTCACCCCCATCAGTTTGGGGAAGTGGGTCTGAGAGAGCCCCTTCTGTCTTGGGGGAGTCTCTGGTCCAGCATTCCCGCAAGCCCTAGCATCTCCAGCCAGGGTCAAGGGCTTCAGGAGACCCTGGGGCCCGCACCACCTCTCTAGCTTCTTCACCCGCTCAGCAACCGTCCTTAAGGTCGGCTGACCTCACAGGAAGCAGCTGGCACCAAGGGGTTGGTCCTTGGTGAGATGTCACTGCTGAATCAAGTTGTAAACAGGCCACGGGGAGGACCAGACAACACCAGTGGAGGTTCACGCCCGGCATGTCACAGTTCAGGCCTCTGGTCCTGGTGACCCTAGGCATCTCGGTGGCCCTGCCAGGGCCCCAGCCTCTCTCTCATCTTGTTGGTCTCCTTGAGCACCATGCTGTCTGTCCTCACCACATGCTTGAAGCTGCAAGCACTTCTGTCTGGTTTTGGTCTTGGGGTGATGGGGAGGGAATAGGGAGCCAGAGATCACTGAGCCCCTCGTGTTCACTAAGGCACCCCACTTTGCTGTTACTGCCAGGGGGCTGTGGACTGTCCCTCCCCACTGGGCTCTGACAGTGCCATGGTGCCACTGCAGGAAGCTGGCAGAGCTCCTGGAGATGTGTCCACGCAGATCTCTGTGCTCACCATAACCAGGCGGCGCAGTGCGCAGCTCATGCATGCTAGCAGGAAGCTTCTCCCACAGTCAGGCCCTCTTCTGGCTGGTAGACTGGGAACTGTAGCTCCCGTGGATGTGGGAGCCTTCCCTGTCCTCAGTTTACCCCCCCCCCCCCAGAGCTCAGCCTCAGAGACTGGCCTGACAAGCCCTTCCTCCTGCGGTGGGAGACCCCTGGTACCTCCTAGCTGGAGGGCAGACCAGCGGAGGAAGAGTTCTGGGCCCTCAGCTCTGCCCCTCCTCAGCTTTTCTTCTGCAGAAAGGGCTCAGAATTCCAGATCTCAGCAAGCCACGGGCCCAGGGCTGCATGCTCAGCTCCCAACACATGCATTCCACATGCAGAGAGGGTGTGTCTCAGTTAGGGGGCACAGGACCCCACCCCACTCAGCCCTGCTGACATGTTGACAGCCAGCTGAAGCCCTGGGAGGGGGATGGGAGTGGGTGGGGCAGGACTCACCATTGCAGAGTGCTGGCTGGGGGCCCCACTGGGCCAGGCACCTGCCGTGCCCCTTCCTCCTGTGCCCCTCCCTATGATGTGGGAGGGCAGGTGTGGGGGTTAGACAGGCTACAGGGTGCACAGCTTTCTCAGATGAGGTGCAATTCCCCCGAGGGGGCTCTGGGGAAGGGGTCATCCTCACTCCTGCTACCAAGGATCCAAAGTACAGGACGCTGGGACTGACCCCAGCTACTATTGTTTTGTTGGGGTGCCAGGAAAGGGAACTTCAGGGTCAGCTGCCCTTGGATGGAGTTTGGACTTCAGTGAAGGGCCCAGGGCTGGTAGAGTGCTTAGCATGAGCGAAGCCCTAGGCTCCATCCCTAGCACCACATAAACGGGGCATGATGGGCACACACACCTGGAGTGCCAGGAGGTAGAAGCAGGAGGATCAGGAGTTCAAGACCATCCTTGGGCAAATGTGAGGCCAGCCTGAGCTGTAAGAGACTCTGTCTTAAATACGTAAGTAATAGTGTCCCAATTCCTCTCCTGGCCAAGGAGCAGGGGCCTCGGAGGTAACCTCAAGAGAATTCTTAGGCATGGGGGGGGGACATGACCCCAGTCCTTGACAGGTGGCCTTCAGACCCATCCTGGCCAGAGAGGAATCCTCAGCAGACCTACCCTCCCCATGGCTGCTGCTATCAGTGCCAGGACAAGGTTGGGGACACAAGGCCTCAAGGGGTCTGGGAGTGAGGACAGTACCAGGCAGACCCAGCCCTGGTGCACATCAACTGCTGGACTGCCGTTTCCGTGTGAGCTGATGTGGCCTCTGAGCCCTGAGTGCCCTGGGTGCCTGAGAGGCCTTGGCTGAACCTGGACACGGACTCCATGGGAAGGAGCTCCCACCCAGGGCTCCTCACAAGCAGCAGGACCTGGTCTCTCCCTGGAGGCCGTGAGGAGGGGACATCTAAGCCTGGGCATGCCCTTCCCCACCCACCTGCAGAGCCCTGGTCTCCTGTCAGCCCTGGGGACGGAGAAATTAAGAACATTTGCCTAAGAACTGTGTCTGGTGGTGCCGACCACCTGCCTCTGTGCTGGGAGGTCGTGGACCCTAAGGCACTAGCCAGCAGCCCACAGACCACGGGGTGACTCTGGCTGGACATGTGGCATCCTGGCCTCCTGCCTGCCCCACTGGGCCTCAGGAAGCCGTGTCCACAGTGTCTGCTCCGGGCCAACAGGGAGCCAGCAGGAAGCCCTGGAGGTACATGGCTAGTGCCAGGGAGTCCCCAGGTGCCTTTACAGAAACTTGAACTGGTGGCAGGACGAGGCAGTCCTTCCTGCCACATCGTTCCAGCCACACGCTGGCACCAGGCCCTTGGTCTCAGACTCCCCTGGCTCCAGTGCAGAGATGTCCTGTGCACAGTGCTGTCACCCAGCCACATGAAGTGATGCCTTGTCCTCCAGCTCCATCAGCACATGGCCCCATGCCAGTTCCCAGAATGCAGTTCCCAGGCAGCCCCAGAAGCCAAATCAGCGGATGAGGACACATGTCCCTCCCTAGCTGTGGAGTAGACAGGGGAGGAAGAGGCAGGAGAGGTCCTCTGCGGGGCCCCAGGAGATGCTGGGGCAGAGGTGGCCCTTGCTGGGCACTTTGGCCAGGGCATCAGAGCTATTTTCCTTAACCTGTTACAAAGACAGCCCCAAGGAGACCTCCTGGTAGGCTGTGGGCACAGAATAGCTTTGTTTTTTGCCCCTTACTTGGGTCATTCCCTGCACTGGGCTCCAAGGACATGAGGGGGAGGAATAGCTAATGACAAGTGGCCCCCTGCCTCCCGAGAGTCTTTGTCCATTCATTGGGTGGCACTTCCTGGGTGCTGCTCTGAGCCATGCATGTGAGGGGGGATACGGAGGGCAGGAGACGAGGCCTCTCCCTCCAGAAAGCACAGCCAGGACAGGCACTGGCAGGGCAGAGGCAGGGTGACACCTCTGTGTGCTCAGAGAACCTTTTACTGCATAGATGGTGCAGCAGCATGGGGTCTTGAAGGGTGTGTAGAAGCTCACCATAGAACAGGTTTCATGAGCATTCTGTTGCCAGGCCTGTGATCCCGGCACTCAGGAAGCTGAGGCAGGAGGCTTGCTACGAGTTTGAGACCCAGCCTGGGCTACGGAGACTGTGCCTCACAAATAAAAGCATTGTAGGGCAGAGCATGGAAAATGGCCTCCTGTTTGGGCCAGTGGCTGTCATGGGGAGGGCCCAGCAGAATGAACTCCCTGCTCTGCTGAGCTGTGACCTGGGCAGCAGAGGCAACAGCAGTTTGCATGGGTGGGGGTGAGTGGAAGGCCAGAGCAGGCCAGCATTTGGGGGGGCTGGACTAGAGGGAAAGACAGGAGGATCTAGGCGATCACAGAACCCCAGCAGTGGGAGGTGTGGCTCCCTCCCTCCGCTCACCTGTGTGTGTGTGTGGGGGGGTGCAGCCCAGGGCCAGGACTGCCCGTGGTCCCGGGAGGAGGTCCCACCTCAACGTGAGCCCACCCTGGCCTTCCTCAGCTAAATGGGTGAAGGTTTGGAGAGGGGGTCCAGGAGTCCAGGTCCACCACCGCAAGGTAGCAGGACTGGATGGTCTGTGACACTCATGGAACACTGTGCCAGGGAGGGTGCTGATGTCCACACCCCAGTCATCGTGAAATGCTGTCCCCAAGTGACCCTTTCTTTGGAGGCATAGATGGAGCTGAAACCAGCAGTCACTCTACCGTGGGGCCGTGTGGGCTCCCGAGGGACAGGAGTGGGGAAGGACAGCGTGCACCTGAGTGGGCCTGTGGAGGAGCAGACAGCAGTCGTCACAGGCAGATGACTGTCCTGGGCAGATGGCGTGGCTCTCCTGCAGCCCCTGGGCTTGGCTCCAGGAGGTCAGTGTGGAGTCACTGAGGGCTAAGGTTTATCTCCCAGATCCCCAGTGTGGTGATGGGAGATGTCAGGACCTTTAAGAGGTGGGGCCTAGGGTGCTGGATGAAGGTGGTTCTGGAACCCCAAGAAGAACCCACTCTGCAGTGAGCCTGATCTTTGAAGCACACTTGCTGCGCACATTCCCACCATCTGCAAGGCCTAAGCAATGGCCCGACCTAACGACAGAAGCTCATCTTCCTTTTTTAAAAAAGTATTTATTTGCCAGCAGAGAGAGAGAGAGAGAGAGAGAGAGAGAGAGACAGAGACAGAGACAGAGACAGAGACAGAGACAGATAGAATGAGAATGGGTGCACCAGGGCCTCTTGTTACTGAAAACACTCCAGAGGCCTGTTCCACTTTGGGACTCTCGCTCTGTGTGGGTACTGGGGAATTGAACCTGGGCCAGGAGACTTTGCAAGCAAGTGCCTTTAACTGCTAAGGCATCTCCCCAGCCTGAAACTTTCTTTCTAAAGTTACCCAAGCTCTGGTATTTTGATATAGTAACACTGTGACGGGAGAGCTTGGGGTTCCCAGAAAGCTGGGGTTCCCGGATAATTCCAATGTACCTTAAAAGTATCCAGATTCTTATTCTATAAAATTAAAGAATTAAAGTTATAGACCACCAGAGGATAAAGTACAGTGGGGGACTTTATTTTAAAAGGAATAAGAAGTTACAGAGATCTGCAGACAGCAGTGAGAGAGAGCCCGTGGGGGAGGTTTTAACCACATGGCCGGGAAGTTGGGGCTCTGTGCTGGCCAGCCAGGCAAGGAAAGAGGGGTCCCACCATGAGGAAAACAGGTTCATGTGGGAAAGAACCCGGAGCCCCCTCACAACAGCTAGAGCAGACCTCACCTAGTCTAGAGATTCAGATGTCTCTCTGCGGGCAGCCATTAGGGGGAAAAGAGCCAAACTTCCTTCTCCAGGTGACTATATCCCTGGGCCAGGTGAGCCAGAGAGACAGCTGGTTGGTCTAACTTTGACCAATCAGTTTGAGGATTAGGTTTAAACTCTAGTAAGAGGCACCTCCCACTCAAGGGGAGTCGGTCAGGTAAGTGGAGCCTGCCTGAAAGTTCAAAGACTCCTGGTTACCTTTGGGTCCCAGTCACCCTAACCTGTCACAACACCAACAACACAGATTAATATACTACTAGAGACTAACCTGTGGCGTATTTTTCAGACCCAGTGACGAGCACCATCCAGAAGTGAAGGCGGATGGGTATGTGGACAACCTCGCCGAGGCTGTGGACCTGCTGTTGAAGTATGCAGACAAGTGATGCGCCTCCAGGAAGGACCCCCACCTCCTTCCATCCTCCCCCACCCTCACCAAGGCCCAGGTAGCCTCCCTGCCCTCTGCTGTCTGGGGCAGGTGAGAGCAGTTCCCGGCTGCCCTGTCCCTTTCCCGTGGCTGCCCTCTGTCAACCAGCCTCCCCAGCCTCCAGGCAGAGGTTGGCTCCCTACCCCATTGGCCTGCTCCTCGGCATGGCCCAGACCATGGCTTCTCACCGTGAAATTCAGAGAGTGAGGCAGACCTGTCCAGCTTTCAAAGAATCAAAGCCCTGGGGTACTAGCTGGAAGGTCCCTCTGGGAATATTGGAGTCCCCAAGTCCTTCTCTCACCGTTGCCCCTGACCAGGCTGCCTCTTCCCTGAATTCTGTAACCCAAGGGCCCTCGTCTAGAGCAGAGCAGGCAAGGCTCCACGCACGGTGGACGGACCAGAATGTGTTTGCTGAGTACACAGGAGAAACCAGCAGCTCAATAAACTTGGCCTGAACAGCTGCCTCTGACTTGCGCCCTGCAGAGTGGGTGTGGGGGCCCAGAGCAGGCTCTCGGGCTCTGTCCCTTGCCTGAGGTGGCTGTGCACTGCCCTGGGTGTGCACAGGACTAGAGCCACCAGGAGGGACAAAGACTCTGAAACCCTTCACCTTGTCTGATCCCTTTAACAGATGAGAAACTGAGGCAGAGTGGAGGAGGGAGCCTCTTCTCATCCCAAACTCTTATCCCTTTAACAGATGAGGAAACTGAGGCAGAGTGGACAGGGAGCCTTTCCTCATCCTACCTGGAGAAGACAAAGCAGGGCAAACATTATCACTGCCTTGCTCTCTATTTTTCATTACTACAACAAAGTACCAGAGGCAGGCTAAGCTTATAAAGAAAAGGGCTGGCTGGGCATAGTGGCACAAGCCTGTAATTCCATCCACGTGAAGCAGGCCATCCTGGTCTACATAGCAAGAACCTGCCTGAAAACCAACAGCAGTAACTACACAAAGGAAGGGAGGGAGAGGAGAGGACTGTTCAGTTCTGATTCTTGGGGCATCGTGGCAGGAGCAGAGGTCACACTGAGTCAGGAAGGCCCATTACACCTCAACTGACCAAGGTCCCCCCAACTCCCAATACCACCACCTTGGGGGTCAAGGGTTCAACTTATGGCTCTCAGGGTGGCAACTCACCCGTCTCCAGCCCTCACTAGGGGCTGGTAGTGGTAAGCTCTGCTGTCCCCACAAGGCCTCTGGGACTCCATTCCCTCCCACCCCAAGTTTCAGGTTTCAGAATCAATCAGCCAAATGGATAACTTGATATTCCTCTTTCTCCCCAAATCAATTCAGAGGCTACCGGTAAATCTCAGGAGACAACTTCTCATGAAAAGAAGTCAGGGGTCCTGGGTGGTAGAATTTCTGCTACACAATAACACACGGTGCTCCTGAGTCCCCCCAGGCACTGAGTACCCCCTGGGCAGGCTGACTTCCACCCCAGGAGGAAACAGTAGCTGAGACTTCATTCTGAGGCCAGGCCCCCAGCATGGCCAGTGTTTCTGGCCTTCAAGGAAGAGCCTTTGGTCTGTTAGCAAGCTCTGCAGGAAGCCTGCGCCCAGTGGGGTCCCCACAGTGGCTCCTGGGGAGACCAGAGGGCGTATGGCAGCTGGAGGCCAGTGCAGTGGCCCCTGCCAGGCCTGTGGCAGGTGTTTCCTAGGATGAGTCCTCTGGAGGGAGGAGGCCAGAGAATACTCCATCCTCTGAGCTCAGGGAATTTTCCAGATAAAGGTGCAGAGTGAGGGCCTGCAGTAAGGGGTCTGTCCATATCCCATACCCTTCCTAGTGTCTTATAAGAGGCCTCCTTACCCGAAGTCCTTTGGTGCCCCTAGGGGCCATGACCTCCAGCAGCAGTAGCAGCACACAGGGGACCTCTTCTCCAAATGGAAGTGTTTTGGGGGGTTGAGATCCAGTTCCACCTCCAGGAGGTCATGTAGCCCCGGAGCCTCAGTTACCTCCTTCCCCAACAGGCAGGGACTGACCTCTCCTAAGTGCCCTGTCTCTCGGGAGCTAATGGCTCCACCTTGCTGCTCTGGAAGGTGACAGTGTGCTGCCCAGTGAAGTGGCCTTCCTTCCAGATGCCTAGCTGCCATTAGCCTGCAGGGCTGCAGTGACGGTACAGGCCCTGTCTGGGCTGGACAGGACCAAGGGCGGCTGCAGGTCCCCATGAGCAGGAAAGGGACACAGAGCAGCTATGTGGTGACAAGACTACAGACTCCACCTCCCACGCCAGCGTGGGTCTCTTCCTTAGCTCCGCTTGCCCTCTTGGTAGTACGTGCAGAGGGCACTTAGCATGATGTCTGTGACATTTTTAGGTCATAGAATAGGTATGATTGTAGAAAGTTACCTGAAAAGTTTACAAAGAAACCAGAAGCTCTTTGGGGTCTGGCCACTGTCCAGGCCGGGCCACTTCTTCCTTGGCCTTCCTTCTTCCTACTACACCCTGCTGTCAAGTGTGCAGAGGGCTCGTGTCAACTCACCACAGACACCCAGAGTCACCATCCCTATGTGCATATGAGTTGTTATCTGATGGTGGGGCAACGCTGAGCCTGTGCCCAGAGCACTCTACTTTCAGTAAACCTTGGGGTGCAGCAGATAGAGTCCTGGGGGAAGGGTGCCAGATTGAGGCCAGGACAGCCATGCTGGGCCGGGGTAAGCTAGAGCCTTCAGGGACCTTATGAGGAAGATGGCAGGTAAGGTGCTGATAGGGGCCAGAGGGACTTCCAGAGACACCGTGTGCCCCATCCTACATCAGGGACCCTGTAGGGGTCACTGTGCCTGGTACTTTCCTTTCTGTTACCTTGTCTGCTATCTATGAGCTGTGTAAGGCAGGGGCCAGGGTAGCCTGGGAAGGTTAAGATGCCAAGCCTGGGATCAGTGGGTTCCTGGGCTTTGGAGGTGCCAAGGCTCTTACTTCACCTCACCTTTGCAGCATGGCTTCATCTATTTCTTTTTGACTTTAAAAAAATTTCTGGGCCAGGTGCTCTGGCACACGCTTTTAATCCCAGCACTTGGGAGACAGAAGTAGGAGGATTGCTGTGGGTTCCAGGCCAGCCTGAGACTATAAAGTGAATTCCAGGTCAGCCTGGGCTAGAGCGAGACCCTACCCTGAAAAAAAATTAAAATGATCAAACCCTGGGTTCAGTCGTCAGCACCACGTAAAGCAGGCACTTGGAAGGTGGAGGTAGGAAGATCCCAAGTTCAAGGTCATCCTTGGCTACATAGTAAGTTTGAAGCCAGCCTGAAACACACAAGATTTTCTCAATAAATAAATAAAAATGAAATTTGTTGTTGCTTATGGGCTGTTTTTTTGAGACAAGGTCTTGAATTTATGATCCTCCTGCTTCAGCTGGGATAAAGGTTATGTCCCAATCACTCGGGTCACCTCTTTCTTGAATTATATGTTCCTAAGCAAACAAAAAAGAATGGGCTGATATTCCTCTTTCTCCCCAAATCAATTCAGAGGCTACTGGTAAATCTCAGGAGACTTCTCATCACGGTGAAGCATTTTTGCCCCAGGGCTCAGCCCTGGGTGATAGAGAAAATAAATGTAGCTCTCCATGGTTCACAGGACGGTTGGCACCATGCCCTCCTGAGCTTGGCTACTGAGATGGTTAGGTTTTGTTGCCAACTTGATCTTTTTAATTATCTTGAGTAGGTCTCTGAGGATGTTTACAGGAAGGCAGCTTCTCAGTAGGGGACAGGATGTAAAGGAGCTCAAAGAAGCTAGAAGTAAACATTCTTTCCTGTATGGGCAGTGCAGGAAGGAAATTCCAGAGACTCAGGAAGTCATTAAGTCTGGGGAAGGGTTTTAAGGCCCCCACCCTAAGCCTATATAAAGGAGAAGAAATTCTCTCCTTGGCTCTCCTGCCTGTTTGCTGTTTTGTGCCTGTGGTGTAGGTGATGGGTTTTTCTCTCTGCTCGGACCTGTGAAAGAGGGCCAACCTCTATGGCTGTTACGGAACTTCCCCTCAATCTGTAGTTTCAATACTTTCCTCCCCCAAATTGTGCCTGGTTTGAAGATTCATCCCAGCGGCATCTGGCTGACTACAACAGTTAACCAGGGTCCCTGGTTTGGTCCCCACCCTGGGGTGAGCTGTGTGCTCTGGTGCCCACCCACCCCAGACCTACTGCTCCCAGGAGCAAGAGGAGGGGAAGCTGCTGGCTCACTGCACCCCAAAGAAACCACACAGCCATGTGTGCGCAGGCGGCCGGGTGTTGAACCAGGAAGCTTTATTTACACAGTAAAAGTAACAAGCAAATTCCTGAGACTAGAGCAGCTCTGCGTGGGAACAGGCTCAGGGTCCTCTGGGCACAGACCACTGCCCTAGTGTGGACCCTGGCCCAGCACAGGTCAGCACTCCCTGAAGCTCCACACTGCCACCTGGCTGGGACTGCAGGCCACGTGTCCCCAAGCCCTGGGCACCCCTCCCCCCAACCGACAACACAGACTATGCTAGAAGGTCAGACTATCCTACCTAGGCTACAGGAGCTCCACTTCCGTCAGCAATTTTAAAGACATCTTTTTTCAGAGGCCTGGCACCAGTAGGAGGGGTCTGACCAGCAGCATGGATGTGGCAAGGGGGTCCCTGAGCCCAGTACCTGACTCCCATCCAAAGTGACTATCGTTCAGGTGACGTTAATCACCTCAGTGGAGACAGGGCCCAGGATCCGGAGATGTGTTGTAATTGCTGTGAACCTCGCTTGCTAGGCTAGCTGAGTCAGCCCACGGAAAATCTCACCTGCATAGGAGACCTAACTGGCAGTTGAGGGAAGGGACTCCTTTTTAATCTGGACATTTCCTTTATTTTCTTTTCTTTCAGCACACAAATTCACAAAACTTTCCTGCTACAAAAATGTGTTGAAAAGTAAGGCTTTCTTGGAATGTACCTCTGTGTGTGCAGTCAGAGCAAGCCCCATGGGCCCGGACGTAAGGGAGCTCATGGACGCTGGCCAGGGTCCAGCCTCCACTGTCTGTAAGTAAGGCAAGAGGGTGTGCGGACATGTAAACAGGCCCGACACGGGGCAGAGAGCAGCTCCTGTCAGGTCAGTGGTACTTGGGGTGAGTGGGTGCCATGTGCCAGGAAGTACCCTTCCCCACTCTGCTGTGCCAGAGCCACACTGCGCCCTAACCCTCCAGGCAGGTGGGTGGTGAGGTCACTGTGCTGCCTGCCCGCTGCTGCCCACGGTGACAGCTACCTGGGATCTTTCCTTGAAGACCTGTGGTCCTGGGGCCTCTCTCAGGGACCACCAGGGCACTTTGTCGATGAGAAAAGACACTCAGAAGCCAACTGAAGGCCACTTTTTTCTCTTAGCAGAAAAGTCACCTTCATCTTCTGCCTGCTGTCGTTCACTGAGGTCTTTGGCAGGACAGGGACAGTCCAAAGGGGCATGAGGAGACGGCAGAGGACCAATTCCTGGCCTAGGCTTGAAGCATTTCTGCCCAGGAACAATGCCCTGGAATGGTGTGGGACTTGCTAAGACTGTCTTTGGGGAGGGGAGTGAATGAAGCTGGGATCTAGCAAGTTCCCGTCTGTCCTGCCCAGTACCACACACCTGCCACCAGGAGCCTCTCCTGGTCCTAAGGGAGGCAGTGGCAGCTCTTCCAGATTTCAGCTTGGCTGACCCTGCAATAAGGCTCAGGGGGTGGGGCTCTGCCTTCCACAGGAAGGTTAGCTTCAGGGACTGTGTGGCACCATCCTGGGCTTTCTGGGGTCACTGGCATTGGTGTGTGCTTTCCACACCCCCCAGCAACTACTTGGCTCCAAATCTGTTCTAAGATATGGCCTCCATGAGCCACTGGACAGGGGTCATGTGTCATATCTTGGCCAACTCTCTGCTTTGGCTTTCCAGTGCCACTGTGCACACCTAGCCTGCTGCCCAATCTGGACCCATGCACATCTCTGTGCACGATGGGGATGGGGCATCCTGCAAGCATCTTTATTGCCCATATAGCAGGACTTGCACCTCTATCCTTTGGGTGTATTAACAATGAAGGTTTAAACAAAACTTTCGACCAAGACCTTTCTTTAGGAGAAAGTTGACAACCACTGGGGATCAACCACCAGGAGAGGATGGGACCACGGAGGAGGAACAAAGCTGAGCGATTATGAAAGTGCCTACATGTCCGAGCCCAAGAGACGCACCAGTTATTTTTAACCTTGTGGGAAAATGAGCCACTT
Organism: Zapus hudsonius; assembly: GCA_004024765.1. NCBI lineage: Eukaryota > Metazoa > Chordata > Mammalia > Rodentia > Dipodidae > Zapus > Zapus hudsonius. The sequence continues at coordinate 12,050 of PVHP010003878.1, read as the reverse complement.
TCGTAGGCCGGCCCACTTGCTCTTGTCTGCGGAGGATGCCAAGTTTGCTAAAAGCCAGATTCCCAGAGTGCAGAGCGCTCTGGTGTCTGTAGGGTGGGCTGGAGGAGCTGTCTGAAGCTCGGCCTCTGGGGGCTGTGCCGGGAGTGCGCGGCAAGCCATGCCGTGGGCCCTAGGGCCGCACTGGTCTCAGCAGACGGGGTGGTGTGCTTTGATTAAAGCCAGCAGTGCTCGTGCATGATGGGAGTGGGCTAGGAACGTCGCAGGGCCCTTGCCCAGGCTGACCTAGGCAGCCGGCTTGCAGAAGAACCAACATTCTTCAGCCTTGAGAGGTACATAGGGTGTTGATTCATGCGCCTGCTCCTATCTCCTGATGACACCGTGCAGAGGTCACCCTTTTGTCACTGACATTCCTACCCTCCGACGAATCCACCAAGCTTGAACCTCAGGGATTTGGGGGGGGGGGGACAAGAGGGCTACCACTGCCAGCCCAGCAGGGCCATGAGTGGCATTTGGTGCCATGGGAGAAGCTGGTGGGCCTGCCTTTCTACTCAGTAGATGACCTCTGGTCTCCTAGGCTGTCCCAACCCCGAGAGACCAGTCCTGGCTTGTCCGAAAGCCCTGCCAAGCACCCCACGTGGATTAAGGCCACACGGTCTGGTGTCACTACAAGAAGCATCTCCCGAACCTTCCCAAGCCGGGGGCGGGGAGACCTGGGAGAGAAGGCACGGAGTAAAGTGAGTGAAGGAAGCTTTGGGGGACTCCCCAGATGAACCTGAGTGAGGCCATGGAGGGCCCAGGCCCCTGTCACCCCACTTGAGAGGTGGAGTGCGGCCCAGCCTAGTGGGGAGGGACTACCCAACACCCCACAAGGAACAAGGAGAAAAGGACCTAACCACAAAGCTGCTCTTGAGTTACAGTAGTCCATGGACCTGGCGGGAAGCCAGCTGCTGCCCTGCTCAGGGTGGCAGCTGCTCCCTGGGTGCCCATCCAGTGCCCAGAGGGAGGCCCGTTGATTGCCATGCCCTCCCGCCCCGGGCCAGGGCCCACAGCCCCTCAGTTGTTCTCTATCTGCTCAATGTCCAACTCGCCATCCAGAGAGCAGAGGCTCTTCACGGAGGCCCCGTGGTCCCGCCAAGCTGGGGCTGGCTCCCCCTTTCTGCAGCAATCCTCATCCAGGGCGCAGCCATCCGACTCCTCACAGGATAGGTCCTCCCGGCAGGCGAAGTGGTCATCGAAGGAGTGGGGAAGAGGCTCAGGGACCGGGGTCCCAGCAGGGGTCCTGCCCCCTGGGCTGGAGGCCGAGGCCGAGAGCAAGGCGGTCCAGGATCGGGTGCTGCTGATGAGGGTGAAGGGACTCTGGGGGCCGTGGTCCTCCATCCCCGTGCTCAGGCAGCTGAGGCTGCTGAAGGTCTGACAGTTCTGCACAGGGACAGACACACAGGTCAGCGAAGAGCCACTCTCCCTCCCTCCAGGCCCACACCCCACAAAGCCAGCTTGGCTGGCACTTGGTCTGCTGGGCTATGGCAAGACCACCACTCTGGATTCACTCATGAAGAAGGACCCCTGGTCAGGAAGCGCTGTCCTGGTAAAGGCATGTAATCATTTGTCTACTCAGCTGGCGAAGAGCAAAACTATGGTCCTTCACTCCTGAGGGTCTGCAGTGAAATAGACCCACTCATACACAGCACTTTGTGGGCCTCGGCCTTGTAGAAGGGAGGCCTGGTATCAAGCTGCTTGCTCCTCGCCGAGGCCATTGCCACCCACGTGTCCCTTGTCATCTTGGATGGGTCTAGGCCCTCCTTCCTCTCCAGGTTGAGAGGTGAAAGTGCTCAGTGCTCAGCCTGATGCCCTGAGCTCACATCCCAGAACTGATTAAAAGTCGGTGTGTAGTGCAAGCGTCTGTAATCACAGCATGTCTATATGAAAAGGGAGGAGACAGGAGGATCCCGCAGCTCACGGCCATCTACCTGATGGACACATACATGGTGAACAATGAGACCACCTTGAAACAAGGAGAGAAGCAACCCTCGAAGGTGTCCTCTGACCTCTGCACATGCTGGCTTCCACACGTGAACATCACACACATGAAACACTCAACAACAAATACAACCGGGGAGCTGAGGAGATGGCTCTGGGGAAGAGTGCTCGCCACAGAAGCTTGAGGGCCCGAGAGGGTGTTTGATCCCTGCACCCACATTAAGATGCGGAGTGTGGTCACCAATGCCTGTCACCTTAATCCTGTGGGGGGCAGAGATGGGAGAATTGTTGGGGCTTGCTGGTCAGCCAGATTGACAGTTTTGGGTTCAGTGAGAGACTCTGTCTCAAAGAACTAAGACAGAAGAGTGATGAAGGACAGGCAGGCACCAGTGTTCTCCTCTGGCCTCATATGCATGTGCATCTGCACACGTGTGTATAGAACACAAACACACCATTACCCCGCGCACATACATCGAAAATAAAGGGCTAGAGGTAGCCCAATGGTTAAAGGTGTTTGCTTGCAAAGCCTAAAGACCCAGGTTCACTTCACCATTATCCATGTAAAGCAAGATGCACACAAAGTGGTCATGCATCTGGAATTTGCTCGCAGCAACGAGAGGCCCTGGCTATGCACTCTGTCTCTCAAAATAAATAAAATATCTGGGTGTGGTAGTATACACCTTTAATTCCAGCAAACTCAAAAGGCTGAGGTAGAAGGGTCACTCTGAGTTCAAGATCAGCCTGGGACTACAGGATGAGTTCCAGGTCAGCCTGGGCTAGAGTGAAACCCTACCTCAAAGAAAAAATAAATCTATCAAGTAGAAAGCAATATAAAATGATTCCATGGTCACACAGCCTCATGCTGTTACCTGCAGATCACTGGAATACCAACTATGATCGACATGCTATGTATGGAGCGCTACTGGATTGCTTAGAGAAAAATGACAAGAAACACAATTAAAAAAATTTTTTTTTGATCTGAGGTTGGTTGACTCTGAGAATGCAGTACCCCCACACTAGGGTTTTTATCTTAAGAAGACAATTTAACATAGGCATGAAAATTCAAAAGCATGAATGCTTTTTTGTTGGGGGTAGGGTGCTGGGATTTGACCAGGCCTCACACAAGTGAAGGGCTCCCTCCACCACTGAGCTCCTCCCTTCGCCCTGACCCGCATACTTGCAGTCGGCTATTAAATACAAACAGCAGCTCACACACCTTCCGTGCTCTCAGGAAGGGATGCACAGCTTACTGACAGAAGCAATGAGGGACTGGAACATTCCCAGGCTGCTCTGTGGCCATGATACCTCTACCCCATTTCCTATGACCAGGCAGGGTGAGGTGGGGCCCAGGAGGGGTTGAGCTAAGGTCCTAACCTGGTTGTTTACAGAACCACCCAGGGAGCTGGTTTGACTTGCAGTCTGGGCCTTCCTCAGCCATTGGTGGGGAAAGGGGTAGGGGTCCTCCAGACCACTTCTGGCTCTCAACATCTGAGATTCTGTTGCCTCACAGGGTCCCTAGAAGCCCCAAAGGAGTGTGGCTGAAGACAGCTTTGAGGCCGGTCCTGGGCCAAGCCCCAGTCTGAGGGGTAGCCGCACACAGTGGTGCCCTTGAACAGTGGTTCAGAGCAGAACTCAGAGATGGGCCTCCTCTGGACAGAGCTCAATCCAGCAGGCAGCCAGGGGATGTGTCAGAGAGGGATGCCCATGGCCCAGCTCCAGGCATCCTCCAAAGGACCCAAAGCATCCGGGGAAAGAACAGTAGACGTTGGCTTCTTGGTGCACAGGGACTTGGAGCACCTGCTTCCTCTCACCTGCTGATGCCGAGAGCACAGGCTTGTCCCAAGGGCCCCCAGTCCTTTCAAAGGCTACAGTGTGGGTGTGTTGCTTTGAAATAAAGATGACCGCCAGCCACCACAGCAAACAGGCTGTTAGAACAGGTTTAGTAGATAGAAGATGAAAGGTGTTCCCTCTGGAGAGAGGCAGCTGCACCTGCCAGGGTACACGCTCAGTTCCTCACACTCCACTCAGGCTCACTTCTCGAGATAGGAGCAGGCTGAGGTATTGAAGGACCCAGCCCTGGGCTTCAGAAGAGAGGGTCAGGCCACCCATTGGTCCTGAAATGCTGGCCTAGGCCAGATGTCCCAAAGAGTCAGCGTCAAGACCCTTCCTGGACACTCTGGGATTTGGTGAAACTCCAGCAGGAATAGACAGCATTCCTTCCCCACCACAGACACCTGGAGGGTCAGCCATTCCCAAGGCCCCAAATGCCTGCAAAGGAATGGTCTCTCTGGCTCCCAGTCACCAGTCTGAGCTGAGATCACAGAAGAACTGAGCAGAGCACAAGAAAGAGGCAAGAGGGCTGAGCCTTGCAGCACCCCCATGGAGGAGGCCCAGGGACAGGTCAAGGTCGGGAGCCTAAGGACCCACACCCACACCTCCCTGGCTTGAACAGGTATGTGAGAATAAAACTTAAATTACAACATTCAATTTGCTGTGATGTGCTCTTCTGGGTGAGTGACGAGACCCTGATGCCAAGAGCACTTGGGTGTCACCAGAACTGTCCAGTGTACCAGACGCCTGAGTGTGCCTCACCATTGTCTGGGTGCTGTGGGCCAGAACTGAAGTGCTCCCTTCCCAGGGCTTGCTGGAGAGTCCTGTCTCAGCTTGATCTTGTCCAGCAGATCAAGGCACAGCAGTTAGGGACTGACTTCAGGGCCAGTATGCTAGCATATATGGTCTGACTATGTGTCCTCAAATTCCTAGATTGTACCTAAGCCTTAATGCAACAGCATTAAGAGGTAGGTTCTTGGGAGGAGGCATGCTTAGGCTACTGGAATAGAGCCTTGGGCTCAGTGTCCTGAGGCCTAAGGGAACACATCTCCTCTTGCTATGCAGGGAAAGCACAGCAAGAAATCTATGAAGAACAGGCTCTCACCAGATGTGGACCCTGCTGGTGCCATGATGGTGGCCTTCCCGGCCTCTAGAGAGCACTGCCATCACTCCTAAGTTACCCCCTCTATGGTCTTGCTGTCGGAAAGGCCTGAAAGAGACTGAACCTCGTGTTAAACATGGCCCATGGCCCACAGTAGAGTGCTGGAACCTGCTTGCTGGATCTAGAGAAAGCCAAAACCACATAGGCCACTGCACATCTCCCTCCTTCCTCAGCTACAGGGCTTTCGTGGGCACAGACTTCTCGGTGGAAGACTCTGGGCTGAGCTGGGCCCTGGAATCAGAGACAAGGTGGCCTGATCCTTGCTTTCAGGTTCCAAGGGGGAGCAACAAAAGATATCAGCCACTGCCTTCCCCTGCCCCTGCCCCTGCCCCTGCCCCTGCCCCTGCCCTGTCCTGTCCTGCCCAACCTTGGACCAATGAGTGTATTCTCTGCCTCAGGCTGCTGGGCCAGCTGGGTGAGCATTCGGGCGGGGCTCCAGAAAGATCTTCTTAGCTATCAGACCACCTGTTTCCCCAACAGTGACCCAGAAAGCTATCTTGGGTGGCACAGGGCAACAGCAGGGTCCCTTTAGGGAATACTGCCTGGATGTCAAAGGGCCCCTGATCTCACAAGCCTTGTCCCTTGTCCACTTAGAAGTGGGCACCTGGGAGCATGGACAGGCCAGCTGGTAAGGGTCTGTATCTGAGAGTGGACGCAACACCACCCTGGGTTCTGGATTCTTTCCCCAACAGGATCCTTCTGAAGCCTGAGCCTACACGCCTCAGAGGTGACCTAGATTCTACTGACTCAGCTTCCTGTCTCCTATCTCCTCACCTGGAAACTGACCACTGTCACTGAGCTGTTTCAAGGAACACAAAGGCAAGAGAGGGCAAATCGGGGAGCTGCAGATGCCCCAGCCAGCTACCTCAGCTCCCAGAAGCACCCACTCCTCTGCTCAAGGGTGGGCTTTGGCCAGCAGCTCTCATGCCTCTCCCAGCACTGCTGGCAGTGGAGAAGCTTGAAGTTAAGCTTCCCCATAGAAGGGATGACATCCGGGTACCAGCCACACTACCTAAGCCTCAAGGTGAGGTCTAACTTCTGCCACACCTCACTCAGCCCCCAAGCCCAGTCCCGTGGGCTTCCTTGCCCTCCATCATGGTTTCTCTTGGGAGCCTCCCTTCCTCCCTCCCTCCTTCAACCACTTGCCTAAGACTCTGCTCTGCTCCTGGGAACTGAAATGCAGCCACTTGGCACTGTTGCTCACCACAGGGCAGTGTCAAGTTTATTTCAAGTTTTGAGCAGAGGCTGATGCCAGGCACTGTCACCAGTCCAGCTACCGGCACTGGCCGCTTGTCATTTGCTGGGGAGCAGTGTCTGGAGAACACTGTCCCTTGAGTGGCCAAGGTAACAAGCACAGGGCCCACCTGAGCCTGTCTCCGACTGCCTCATTTGCCCAGGAGCACATATCCTTCCTCTTGGACAGAAGAGCCCACTTCCTCTGACGTCACCACTCTTCAAGGCTAGCACACTGCTTCTCCTTTCCAATGCCCTCTTTTTTACTGGGCTTCTTTGTCTTACAGGTTATAGAAAGCCGAGACACCTCAAATCCTTCTACAATGCAGGGCCATCAACAAGGCCAGCCAGTATGACAAGGTGAGCAGCTTGACCCCAGCTGGCCTTGCAGATGGAGAGGAGACACTCCCTCCCTAAGTAGATGCCTATATGACATCAGAACTCTGCAAGTATCACAAAACACCTGGCCATGAGGAGGCGGGATGGCCAATGGCCTCGAAGTTCTCTTGTCTTGTTTATGACAAGAGCTGGCACAGAGATAAGACAGCAAGGCCTGTGGTTCCCTGAGGTCTTAAGAAACTAACTCAGGAAAGAACAAGGGCAGTTTGGGCCTATCTTTAACCCTCCTTCAACCCATCTGAATTCGGAGTGAAGGCTGCACTTTCTCACTGAAAGCTGGGGCTGTGCCCTGAGGTAGAGGAGTCAGTGACAAGGCCCCTGGCATCCAGGTTACTTTGCCTCAGGGGGGTCTGGTGTCAGGCAGGTGCTTGAGGACCCCGGGCCAGCCCTGCTTGGGGACTGACAGACAGGCTCTGCCGGGCCTTCCTTCAAGTCTGCCATAGCAATAGCCCTTTCCTGCACTTGGCACAGTGGGTCAGCTGCTCTCTCAGCTCCCTGTTGGCACTCGCTCTTAAGGCAGGACAACACCCTGCTCTGCCCATTGCTATGCAGTGCTCATCTTTGGTCATCTTGTGTCTGGGTGGCCTCCTTGTCCTCTAGAATACGGGAAAAGCCAGGAAGGGAAAGCCTGGGTGCTAAGGACTGAAACAGAAAACTGAAGCCAGGAGGGGTGGCAGGGCCCAGGTAGCAGCACTGATCGGCAGCAGGTGTCATAGGCTCTTCCCAGATCAGAGGTCTACAAGCAAATGGGCTGGTGGGGACAGTACCTTCTGGGTAGCAGCCTAGCCAGTCGCAAAGAAGGACCCTGCTTTCCTTCCCTGGACCACTGCTTAGCCAGTTCCACCCTACAAAAACAGACAAGTGCTCTGCAAGCACCTGCCACCTTCAGGAGGGACTGTGGCCATTCCATCCCAGAAGCCACACTGGTGGGGGACAGACTAGAGGGCCTAGGTTGTTTGTTTGTTTTTTTAATATTTATTAATTAGAAGAAGGGAGAGAGGGAGAGAGGATACGGGTGCATCAGGGCCTCCCTCCCTCTGCTGCAAACAAACTCCAGGTGCATGCGCCTCTTTATGCACCTGGCTTTAGGTGCACCTGGGGATTTGAACCCGAGCTGTCAGTCTTTGTAAACAAGTGCTTTTAAGTGCTGAGCCAGCTCTCCAGCCAGGTTTGGAGTTTTCATATGAAGAAGAATCCTGCACTCTCCGCTTAGCTCAGGGACTGCCTCACAGAGGGGGCTCCCGAAGCCTATACTTAGGTGCTGTAGGTAGGAACTGGCCTTGGAAGCCCAGAACTCTGCAAATCCCATCTTGCAAATGGCAACCAGCCATGGGCCCCTCTTTGCTGGCACCCTCCAGGCCACATGGTGGCTGCTGCTCCGGCCCCAGGCCCCTGGATAGCAGATGGCCTGCCTGTAGACCAAGGGCATGGAAGCCAACAGCGAGGGCCTCTCAGCATTTCACAATTGGAAAGCAAACATTTTGTTTCTGCGGTGTGTATTCCGGCCAGCACATACTCAGGAAGGGGCTTATGAAACCACTCGGCTCATAGTTTGGTGTGAAGAGAATTCTTTGCCTAACAAAAGTCAAGGGACCTTTCCAAAGCACACAGGGCTCTGGCAGGGGGCCAAAGACAATGTTGCCTGAGCCCACAGCCCTCGGGGCAGCCCCGGCCAGCAGGACACTAGGGATGGCTGGTACAGCAGCACTGGGCACAGAAGTGGGTCAGATGTCCTTGGAGAGGATGGCATTCAGCTACTTGGAGCTGGGCGTCCCCAGGGCTAGGGTCAGGAAGCATGGCTGCTGAGTCCTGGGGCACTCTCAGCTCCAGCCTACCATTCCAGACACTGGCATCAATAGAACACAGCCCTGAGAAAGCGAATCTGTTCTGGAAAAGCGGACATCACCGCCTGTGTTGACCACTTCGCTGTACAGGACTGACCGGAGGCTGAGGGAAGAAGGACTTGTGTAATCTGACCCCAGGACTTCCGGGCCAGGCCTAGGAGGGCATGCAGTGTGGCCAAGGGTGGACAGGCCAGGGCTGGAATCCCAGATCTGATAGGCCCACTGGGACAGATCACCGAGCTTCTGAGCCTCAGTTTCTCATTTGTAACCAGGCTAATTTGAGCCTCAAACTAAGCCCAGACTTCTTTGGAGGATTAGGTGAGTTTGGGACCCACTCTATCCACCGGACATGACAGCATACAGTGGGGCACAGCTAAGAGTCGAGGAGCTGAGCCTCTTGGTCAGAATTTGTGCTCAGTATCCTAGTTTCTAACAAAAACCCACTTTTAAGAGTAGAGGCCGACAGCTCAAGAGAAGCATCTTGAAATAAATGTTTAAGATCACATAAAATTGGTGAAAGGAAGCTTTAAACAGCAGCCAAGAGCAAGCGAACCGACTGTGTGTCCCTGGATTGCAGACGGGAGGACTCGGCTTGGAAGAGGTGCTGATGCTCCGAGTCCACCTGACCCCAACCTGAGACACAAAGCGCATATCCCAGCCCAGCACCTTCAGAGGAGCAACACTGTCATGAGCTGGTTTTGTTTGTTTTGAGACAGGCTCTTGCTATGTAGCCCAGGCTAGCCTCAAACTCTCGATCCTCTTGCATTCGTCTTCTGAGTGCTGGGATTAAAGGCTGTCACCGTGCCCAGCTAGTTCAGTTTCAATAGAAAAAAAAGAGAGAGAGAGAGAGAGAGAGAGAGAGAGAGAGAGAGAAGAGTCAGGAAAGATCTGCAGCCTAGTGCAAGAGCACTATGTTAGAACACATTATAGCCAGCTGTGGTAGCTCACACCTGTAACCCCAGTGCTCAGGAGACTGAGGCAGAAGGATCACTGTGAATTCAAGGCTGCCCTGGGCTACAGAGTGAGTTCAGGTCAACTTGGCTTAGAGTGAGGCCCTTCCTTAAGACATCAACAAGACAAATCAGTTCAAAAGCGTATGTCTATGTGGAGATGGGAGAATGTTCCAAAGTAGACCCAAGTCAGGATGTGGTTCGAGTGGAATCTTCAAGCAGAGAGGAAAACATGGACTTTTCAATAGAGACAAATGGGTAGTCATATTAAGACAACAGACTGCCTCCATATCCATGCCCCACACAGGATAAATTCCACCAAGATATAAAACTATATAAAGTACTAAAAGGACACACAGAAGAACAGGTTTGCAATCATGAGACAGATAACCCATTCCAGAACTTAAATGGGATTTAAAGCACATGTACATGGCAGAAAATGCAGGGGGTGCAATGATGCAGTCACCATGGAAGACTTTAACAGTCTCTCAAAATGCTAAGCTTGGGGTTTAACAGATGCTCGAGAGAAATGAACTTGTACCCAGCTTTCAGAGCATCGCCCTCATTAAGCCAAAAAGGAGAAACAATGTACAAGTCTATGTAGTGCCGGTGGATAAGTAAAACGGGGTACTTTCCTACACTTTGGACAATTTGGCTGCAGGAAGGAATGTGGTAGTGACGCGTGGTACATGGCGGTGACCCTTAGAAGCTTTATGTGAAGTGAAAGAAACCAGACACAAAAGCCCACCGATTGTGTGATTGCGTCTATATGGAATGTCCAGAATAAAGAAAGCTGCAGACAGAAAGCAGATTGGTGGTTGCCAGGGGCTGGGGAATAATCACCAGTGGGTACAGAGCTGCTTTGGGGAGCACTAAAATGTTCTAAAATTGACTGTGGTGATAGCTAGAGACCTCTGTGAATGCACTACAAGCCACCCATTGTACACTTCAAATGGGTGGATTGTATAGGATATGATTTATATTTCAATGAAGGGCAAGAATGTCCAAGTTGGAAAACAAAGAACAGATTAGAAATAGATATCCGTAACTCATACCGCAACCCAAATTAATTTCCCTAATATTCAACTGAGAAGAAAAAGACTATTTTCTAAAAAGGGCAAGTGAAAAGAACACAGAAAAAGGCATATAAATGACCTTTAAGTACATGAAAAATGCAAACTCAAATGACAGAGGTTAGCTGGGTACAGTGATGTATGCCTGTAATCCCAGTACTCGGAGGCTGAGAAAGGAGGATTCTTGCACGTTGGAGGCCAGCCTGCTCTATATAGTTAGTTCTAGGCTAGCCAGAACTATATAACACAACTCTGCCACAAAGCAATCATGGAGAAAGGTGGGAAGGGAAGGAGAGAGGGAAGAAGAGATGGGGAAAAGGGAAGGAGGAGAGAACAGTACACATAGAGTGGACCCTGCCTCTACTATTTGGGCTGGTGTTTCCTTGGGCACACTGTGCAAGCTGAGTTCTCTTTCTCATCTGGACAATGGGCAAACAGAACTGCTCTAAGTGGAGTAGCCAAGCTTGGCTTGGAGTGGTTAAAACCTCACTTGACAGTGCACATCTGCACCCAGAGTGACAGACAGCAGCCCCAGGTGGAGGCCGAATGGGGAGCCTGCACCTCCAACGACAGTCATGCTACAGAAAGGAGAGTCCTCAGAAAGTGGTCCTCACTGGCCACTGGAGTCTTGTGGGGTTAGCATGGAGGCAGCAGTCAGCTGAGCCTGGACGACATGTCCAGGCATGCCCAGGCAGGGCAGATGGCTGGAGACATGTCCATGGGCAGTGGGTGTGGGAAGACATTCCTGGGCACAATCTACTTCTCATGGCTCAGCACCTTCCACCCACAGAGCCAGTGAGTGGCAGGGACAAAGTAGGTGGCTCCTTGATGGCCCCTGAGCCTTGGAATACCTATTAGACAGCCCCCTTTCTCTAACCTGCTCTGATGCCCTGTGTTCCTGGGCAGCCTAGGTGGGGATTCTGACTTCCACCGAGACCAATACAGACCCCAGCGAGAGGTAGGGACTCTGGGAAGCCCCCAGGAGCAGATACCTTAAAGGGCACTGGAGAGAAGAGGCTAGGAAATCCCCAAAAGAGGCTGCTGAAGATGGGGCTGCTCTTCCTTACAGTGAGGCGGCACGGCACCGTCCACCAGATTTGGGAATCTGGGAAGTCTTCCCCTCTCCAGCTAAGCGGTTCATGAAGACATGATGGGAATGGTGACAATGAATTTGGGGACTGAATTAAAAGAGGGAGCCCGGATAAGCCAGTGAGACAGAAACCAACGATCTTCGACACAAAGACCCCAAAACTCACAACCTTAAAGCAGCCTTAATACTCATCCACCATGACTCAGGGACCTATGCGGAAGAGGGGGTGGAAAGATTATAAGAGCCGTGGTGGGGGAGACTATCCAGAAGCATGGCACCCTTCAGTATCAACACACTTGGGCCAGGAGGACCAGGTTGAGTACTAGGCTATCCAGGGTCCCCTGCCACAAGGACTGATCCAGACGGCCCACGGAGGAGGATATCCAGCTGATTGGGGATGGGGAGGGGGGCATTGGGGAATTGGGGATAACAACTCATTGTTTGCCCACTGAATAATGTAACTCATTATGGACAATAAATATATATTTAAGA
>PVHP010003877.1:6672-75358 GCA_004024765.1 Zapus hudsonius | reverse complement strand
TTCGCATAGTGCATCTTTTCTTGGGAGCCCAAGAGTATGGGATCCGGTGCATCTTGCCCTAAATCCCCATTTCCAATCAAAGGTTCCCCCTCACTGAGTGGAATATTTGGCCAAATTTAATGGCTGTTGATTGACTCCCCCAGGCCCAGGTTCCTTCATTGCACAATTGCTCCTTTCTTGGTTTGCTGTTCTCTCCCATCCATTTGCAATTTTAAGATACTTAGAACAGGAACAATCATTTCAGTTTTGGTCACAGTATTTTTGTGTTTTATTGACAGCTTTTACCGTTTTGTTCTGGAACCAGAACTGATGTCTGGGACTAAAGACAGTCCTTCTTATGGACCCGAGGCAAAATTCCTGGACATCGCTGAGTCATCCCTTCTAACTCTCAACATGATTACTCCAGAGAGCTGGCTGGTGGAAATAATCCACAGCAACTGTGACCTTGATAACATTCACCTGAAAGATGTAAGTTACTATAAAGTCAGCACGGGCTTCTTTCTGAGGCTCTGTTTTGTCATAGGTTACGGCTCCACATGAGAGAATATTTTTGAATATACAGAATCTTTTAAAAATGTTGAATCATAATGGGAAAAAAAGAAAAAGAAAACCGTATTCTAGAAGAGACTTCCTAAGACTTCTGAAATTGAGGAGACAGTCTTTCCTTGTTTCCCTGCCATGCCTCAGACCTCCTGCAGCCTCAGTGTCTGGCCTCCTCCGTGCAATGCAGCCATGGCCTCGATGGAGGCCCAAACATTAGCCTTCTAGAGCAGTTTCTGTTGAGCCACTTACATAGATCTGTGGAGCCCCAAATCACTTACTCTAACAGACTCCCTAGCGCCCCAACTTGCCCCTTCCCAAAACAGAGTTGAGCTCATCATCTGGAACCAGAAGCCTTCTTCAGGTCGAGGTAGAGAAGAGGAATGCGCCAAACGGTGCAATCTCTAGAGAAAAGTCCACAAATGAACTTACAAACGGTGAGGGAAAATAAATGCCTCCAGGATCAGTGAGCCTCTTGGCAAAGTGTGCGGAGTTCTCATAGAGAGAATAAGCAGTGTGTAAACTCTCCAACCCAAAGTGGGAAAAGTTTGCGGAAAGAGAATTAAAGTAGCTGAGAAATTACGCTGGTGAACGTTCCAGCAGCTGTAGAACATGGGGTCTCCCATAGTGAGAGGCTTGTCTCTCAGAAGGTGTTCAGAAGACCGGGCGTGGTGGCGCATGCGTTTAATCCCAGCACTTGGGAGGCAGAGGTAGGAGGATCACCTTGAGTTCAAGGCCACCCTGAGACTACATAGTGAATTCCAGGTCAGCCTGGACTAGAGCGAGACCCTACCTTGAAAAAAAAAAGGTGTTCAGAGCATCAGAGCAGTAGCTGTCACTGTGCCACTGAATGTCTAGTTCCCTGAGTCTTCCTAGATGAGCTGAATAGAAGGAGAGTTAGAAACTAGCCTCTGATGTGTGCTGTCATTCTTAATTTCTCTGCAGTTCTGCTGGAGAATGTGAAATACTTACCAGAGTAGAAAGAAGGAAAGGGAATAGATGTAAGTCACTGTGTCCGTGGTGACACATGCTATCATTGCAGCGGCATTTCTTCCTTCAGCCCTGTCACTGTACTGATAAGAACATGAAGTCACATGTGCATCTTGCTGAGCTGGTGTGCCAGAAGCAAGTCTCAGTATTCCCTTCAGGGCGATGATGGAGGATGAGGGTATTAGAGCACCGCCCCTTACTCCAGAGGAGGAGGCCTGGATGACTATTCAGAAGAGCACCAACAACTCATGCATGCAGACTCTTGAGGGCCAATGGATTCATAATGGATTCATAAGCCTGAGCTTATGAACGGCAGCCCTTCTCTGCCAAGTGCCTTCTGACAAGTCAATCTCGGCCCTTCATCCAGTCACTGCCTGCGAGTGATCCGGAGGGCCAGGTTTGAAAAGGTTCTTCTAGCAAGACGCAAGGCAAGAGCATTCCGCACAGTCTGGGTTTTATGGAAGAAAGCCATCCTGAAAAGAAGAGGAGAAACATGTTATGACAGAGTAGAAGGTTCTGTTGCAGTTCTCTCTCCACTCCTCCAGGAGCTGGACCTTGTCCTAGACCCCTGGAAGGTCCTTCCATCTCCAGAGAGAGTGCTGTGTCCTGGGACCACAGGCTTGCTTCTGTGCTGCTGACAGAGCCAGTGCCTTGGGCCACCATACTCTCGGAACACTGATTATAGAGGCTTCAAAGCTGAGACCCTGTGCTGGACTCACAGGGACACGTTGTCCTTAATGACAGGACTCTGCCAGGAGAACATGAACAGGACCGCCACCTTCCGAGGCACACCCGGGTATCTTGCCACTTGAGGTACATCATAAGAAGCTGTGTGACTCTAGGACAGTGGACTGGTGTGTCTGGCCGCCACCCTGAATGAGATGCTCTGTGCCCTCCTCCTTTCTATAGCCTAACCACAGTTGTGATGTGTGACATCATTCTGAACAAGGCCTCCACTTGACACCAAATACGACAAACTACAAGTGACCTCCAGAAGGACAGGACAAAGAGGCTGGGTGCCACTTTCTGGAGACTTAAGAATCATGTCTTCTCTAACAAACAGGGATGATTTCAGGAAGATGTGAAGAGCCGGTCCCCAACTCCATCAGCAGGTCCGCACACAGCTAGTGCCAAGGAGGCCCACAGGTGCCTTCCTCTGCTTCTCTGCCCTGGACTCATTCCTCTCAACAGTGTTGGGTGGTTGAAGGATTCACTGTATGTTTTGTCAAGTTGTATTTAGTCTTTTGGTGGGTGGCCAGCTAACAGGACCTCTTAGAGAATTTGCACATCTCTGGAAGCTTTGCAGTCCTGTTGCACACCGATTGCTGGAAGATGTTCCAAGAACACATCCTCTCAGGAAGCTCGTGTGGTTTTCATATTTCTTCTTCCTTCCAATGTGGTGCTGCTACCTCTGAAATGAGCCTCAGCAGGCCTCCTCAGACAGATGCCATGGTCTCATTAGGAGGGAGACACAGGTCTTCCTTCTGAAGGTCTGTCAGGTCTGTGATACCTGTATTCTGAAATGTGCCTTTTCCCATGAGATCGTCCCAGCGCCAAAGCTTTTCCTGTTGCCCAATCTTTCAGCTCTTTTTCCTTGTAGGTTTCCATGGGAGCAGTGGTGTGAGTGTGGTATGCCTTATCACAGTTTTGTTAGAGGCTACAATGTGGGGCATTGTTCCTTCCCTATTTGAAAAATAAATTTATGTGTAGACTGTTTTGTAAGATATAGTTCATAACTAAATTTATTGACAAGATCTTGCAATGACTTGTATCCATTGCTGGTACAGACATTTCTATTTTTAGAAAGGGTTTTTATTGGCCAGTGCCATAGTTGTTGGTCAAAGTCATTGGTTGGTGTTTTTGCTATTTTTTCTTTTTAAAAAATTAAATATCTTTATTATCGACAATTAGGTACATTGTATGAGCAAATTGTGTGAGGTACCCCATTTCCCTCTTCCCTGTCCCCAACCCACTGGGGACCCTCCTCAGTGGGTATACTAGATCAGTCCATCGGGTAGGGGGTTATGAATTGCACAAGAGGTAGCCAGGTCTTTTTTTTCTTCCCCATTGTGTGTTGTTGCTGAGGGTGTTTTTAATTATTTTAAATGTCACCTATAAAGTGAGCATTATTTATGTGATGTTTTATTACATTCCTGATAATTGCATATATTATTTAAAGAAAGTCTGTATATTGGGCTATAACACCAGTATATTTAAACTGACAGACTTATCTTCAATGGAAACTACCATTTAATGTATTACAATTAGCATGGTTATATTATACATCCCTCTTCCTACCACACAACATTTGTGTGTGATAAATCAATTTTAGTTTGCAATAAAACCTTGAAATGTATTTGCATAATAAAGCATAACTTCTTTGTTAACTTTAACATTTTCATATTCTGCATCTCCCATGGAACTCTTCCCATTTGGACTCTGTGTACATTTTAAGTGTCTGAAGTTCATTACTTACAGTAGTACCAACTCAACAAGGATTCAGAGTCTTAACCAAAGTTGTTAGAACAAATACTGTCTCCAAGGAAGTTGCTTCTTGTTCTGACAAGAAAGTACAATTATATGATAGCAGGACTATGGGAGGAAATGGTTATATGTAAGTACTCCAGTCGTTGCACAGATCATTTTCCAAGTAACTACACCTGTTCAAGCCCTGCTGAGAAGCCAGAGAAACAGGGCCAATGCCTCGGCCCCTCTCCACCCAGGAGTGGGGACTGAGCTCATGCAGAAGGAAACAGCAATTTAAATTTTGAAAAGACCAAAGAGCAACAAACTGACCCTTCTATTTTTCACTTGGATACCTGCTATTCTGCAACAACAACAACAACAAAAATTTTTCTACATTAATTTTGAATGCGTTGCCCTCCTCCTCCAGTCCCATAAACTGAAACCAATGTCAAGCTTACTGAAAGAACAAAAAGAAGTGTATATAATATTTAAGATGCTGAGTCTTTTATAGGAAAGTTGAATGTTGCTGTAAAGTGCTCTTTAAGTCTTTAAAAATCCCCTTCTAATGAATTTAGAGGATTTCAGGGGACAAAGGTTAATGTATGATAACCATATGTAGTTTAGTCTTTCTGTTTAGAGAGGCAGCAGTTGGGGCATTTTTTTTTCTTAAATATATATTTATTATCCATAATGAGTTACATTATTCAGTGGGCAAACAATGAGTTGTTACCCCCAATTCCCCAATGCCCCTCTCCCCATCCCCAATCAGCTGGATATCCTCCTCTGTGGGCCGTCTGGATCAGTCCTTGTGGCAGGGGACCCTGGATAGCCTAGTACTCAACCTGGTCCTCCTGTCCCAAGTGTGTTGATACTGAAGGGTGCCATGCTTCTGGATAGTCTTCCCCACCACGGCTCTTACAATCTTTCCGCCCCCTCTTCCACATAGGTCCCTGAGTCGTGGTGGATGAGTATTAAGGCTGCTTTAAGGTTGTGAGTTTTGAGGTCTTTGTGTCGAAGATCGTTGGTTTCTATCTCACTGGCTTATCCTGTGTAGATTGAATATCTGTGGCTGTGGGTCCCTCGTTCCTCCGGTCCTTCTCTGCGGGATTCCATATGGATCCTCCACGGTATGACTGTGGTGGCTCCTCTCTTGCCAGAATCTCAGGTATCGGCCTATGGTCAGTTGGTAGGGTTAGATAGGCCCCAGCTCTCTTGCTGCATCCTGAAAAATACAAGCACAATCTCCATCGGAGAGTCTGATCAGTGTAGGTTAACAAATATACACATTTATGGATTACCTAGATTCTATTTTTAGTAGCCTCCCCATCAATCGCTCCCACAGTGCATCTTGTCTCAGGAGCCCAAGAGTAAGGGATTCGGTAATTATCGCAGTTGGGGCATTTTTAAGAAGGCTGGCTACACTCTCCTCATGTGGATAACTTGTCATAACTCAGTGTGTGACCTGCCCCTAGAGGTAGTTTTGAAATATTAAGGTCTTGCCAAGGTTCTGATGATTCAGTCCTGTACTAGTGATTACAAAGCAGGACAGAGTGTGCTTTTCTGGTACAAATACCTTGAAGAGGTATGTAATTTCTTAAGACACAGGTAACTTGATCCTGGGTCACACTCTTCATCTTCACACTGGTAAAAGGCCTTAGGAGAATCAGAGCTGCTCCTGAGGACAAGACCCTCGGTGGACAGTACTAGAATATCACAGAACACAGTTAAAAATGCTAAATGACTTCCAGACACAAAATGCCCTTGATATTCATGATTCAGCAGTACCTGATAATACCTACACATAATGGGAGGAAAAGATTAAGATAGCACTGAAACAAAACAAACTAATTGAGAGGGGGAAGAAATATGAGGGAGGGGAAGAAATCATAATGATTTATGGTCTATAATTATGGACACTATCAATAAAAAGTTAAAATCACAACACACACAAAAAACATTTTTTAAAAATTTTTAATCACAATACAAAAAATGCTAAACTAACAAAATAGAATACATAAGTCTTCATGTTGGCATGGAACACAGGTGGATGGTTCTTGCAACGGCTTGTTAGGGGGTTTGCAACGTGCAAATAATTGGTGTTGATGCTACATGATTATATGGGGACTTCATTGAAAGTCACACAATTCAGTTTTAGCTCTGGATTACCTCAGTTGACCTTTGTGGAGGTTTTGTCTATAGAGTAGCTGTTTGACCTATTAAGGTTTCAGGTGTTTTTTTTATTATTATAAAATATATTCTATATGAATTTATATTATATGTAAAGTATATTATATTTTTCATTCTATAAAGTGTTTTAGAAGAAAAGATGTGTGACATTCGGGTTAGGTTTGGCTTTCTGAGCACTGAGATGCTGAATGTGGAGTTCTCTGAGCATATCTTTCCTAAACGTTCAGGAAGAACAATGGACCCTCTTCAGATTTCTCATGACCAGAGAGGAGCATGCCCCTGCCTTAAAATACCACCACTCTTGTTCCTTTTGAAACCTGGATTTGTAAAGTTGAATAGTGAGCCACTTTCTATAGTTCTTACTCTAAACATTTGATATTTCTTCTGTTGAGAGACAGCCTACCTAGTTGAAGCACTTGCAGTGAGTCACA
Source organism: Zapus hudsonius (assembly GCA_004024765.1). NCBI lineage: Eukaryota > Metazoa > Chordata > Mammalia > Rodentia > Dipodidae > Zapus > Zapus hudsonius. The sequence continues at coordinate 68,744 of PVHP010003877.1, read as the reverse complement.
CAGCCTGGAGGGTGGAGCACAGGAATCCAGCCAACATCCTCCTAAGTCAGTTTGAAATGTTTTGTTTTTATGTTTTGTACATTTTGGCTGCAGTATTGGTGGTAGAATATATTATGATGGATCGCTTCTACTTCTGTATTTATTTATTACTAGATCTCAACCAGTCTTCCCTTTGTACCTCTGCCTGTTGGATGCCTTCGGGATGGGCTATAATACAGTCATGCACTTTGTGTTAATATATTAGAAATCTACAGATCTGTTTTTGTACTTTTTATACTGATGAGTACTTATAATCAAAACTTTTACTAGGGTATTGAATAAATTTAGTCTTATTAGAAAATAAAAAAGATAGTATTGAAAATTTCATATTTGAGTTATAACATCACTGTCTTTAATTTCTTTAGCAAAATTCCCAATCCCTATAAAAATTATCACTTAATTTAGTTTCAAATTTATGTTCATATTAAGTAGAGAAAAATTTCATCCCTGCAATATATTTACAGTCAATGGAAATCTAGAAATGGTTGGAATGTCCAGCCATTGTAAAGGTGCTCATAATACCAGGCACAGTGTGTGACCCTGGAGTCCCAACTACTTGGGAAGCAGAAGACAAGAGGACTGAGCTTAAGGACAGCTTTGGTAACATGGGCTAAATCAGAAGTGCCTAACCTTCTGCTGTTGCAATGTGATGATATCCTTTACAAACATGGTCATCTGCATTCATAGCTGTCCTGGAACAGGCCACAGGTTAGATACGCCTGTACTACATCGTGGTGGTCTAAAGAAGACAAAAAAAGAAAGAGAAATTTATGGATATAGTATGCTTCTGAGAAAACCACTTTTAATTTAAAAAAAAAAGCATTATGCTTGTGTGAATGAAGACAGGATTCAGTGTATTCATGTTTACCCAGGTAAATATCAGACAATAGAAGTAGAAACTGTCTCTTCTTCCTACTTGGTTTTGATTAATTTTTTTAAATAAAGGACATCCACTTATAATCAAATAATTAACATTGTTTTGTTGCTTATGACTTGCTGCTCTTGACCAGTGGGTAAATGCCACAGGAAAAGGGCAAAGCCAAGAGATGTCTAACGTGTATCCCATGAGGTCTGGGAGCATCACTAGTTGTGGACTCCCGTCCTTGCTCCCTTCTCCTTGGGGATTTGTGTGCATAGGTCAAAAAATTAAGGAAAAGTAATCATGAGCTTACTCATCTGTAAAACAAAGTTACCCATCAAAATATTGTCTAATCTTAAAGACATCACATTTACTTATTAGAAAATGTGTTTTCTGAGGATTACTAATACCACAAACAATGGACTGTTCCTCTGCAGATTAAGGGGACTGTGGTAGCAGAGTACAAGCTTGAACACCTCCTGCTGGAAGGACATTGTTTTGATATGACAACAGAACAACCCCCTTGGGGTCTGCAGTTCACACTGGGCACAAAACACAAGCCTGTTTTGGTTGATACAATAGTGATGGCTAATCTTGTAAGTATCCGAAATACTTAAGTGATAATACTTAAATTTTGTTGAAAATCCTGTTTTCCCAACAGTAAAATAAAATAATCCTTATTCTGTTTCTGAGCAGTTCACAAAAGATTAAATCTTTAAATAAGATATTTTTCAAATGGGAGAATCAAGACAGTAATGATAAAACCCTTTTTCAAAAATAAAAGAACAAGAAAAAAAGCCATAAGTCATAATTTTAGAATGTGCTTTTTACAGGTTATTGTAAAGTCTCTTTGGAATTCACTTTATAGGATTTTCTCATTTCATGGCTACTAAACACTTTCTTGGCTAATGTGCAATCTTATATGAACAGTTGGATATTCTTAGTTATATAACTGAATAATCTTTTTTTGTTTGTTTGTTTCTCATCTTCAAAGGGGTATTTTCAATTAAAAGCAAACCCTGGTGCTTGGGTACTGAAATTACGTGAAGGAAAATCTGAAGATATTTATGAAATTGTTGGGTGAGTTATACAAACCACTTTTAAAGCTTAGTATGTTGATAGGAGTTTAATGTTATGCCGAGATTATCGATCTCATGTCAGCGATGACCGAAGCTGGTTTCTCAGGATGCATCCACCCACAGGAGTTAAACAATTCTGCATACACAGAAGACCTTTCCTAGGTACAAGGGGAACTGGGTGAGACATGACAAGGAAATAAGAACAGAGGAGTTAAGAGGTAGGAGGACAGCTTTATATAACCTGTGTCACCTTCCCCCAACTTCTAGCCTGGAGTGTAGGAAGTGAACACTGAACTTTTCCCTGAACCCCATAATCAAGCCATTCCCAATATAACCTAGTCCTCCTGGGACCACACTCTACGCTATACCCACAACCTGAGCCTCCAGGCTTTGGTGTCAGGTGGGACCCCTAGCCCCCAGCTCTAGACCTACCTCGTAGACAAAGTCTCCAAGCCCACGTGACTGACAGAACTTCCCTAGGGCCTATCATTTGAATTTGAAAATCAAAGAGTGAATGTGACATATAAAATCGAAACGTCATGGACACATTTCGAGTTGCATGAGTGTAACATTGCCTTTCAGATTTGGGCATTGGAAAGTGCTTGGTGGATGTTGAAAAGTTTTCCAGCGTAATATTCCTCTGAACATAAAAACTTTTTAATTTTTTTATTTACTCAGAGACAATGAGAGTGAGTATGGGTATTCCAGGGCCTCTTGCCCCTGCCAGCAAACTCCAGACACATGTACCACTTTGAGCATCTGGCTGTACATAGATACTGAGGAATCAGCCTGGGCCAGCAGGCTTTGTGGTAGGAAATACTGAGTAGCCATGTGGACCGCCCATGTCACAACAGACCCAAGCTGGGAAGCAAGTACTGAACACAGTAACAATGCTGGATGCCAGTGCAATCTGCTGGCACCAGGAAGTCTGGGGAAAAATATAGTATGTTACTGACCACAGTGACCTGGTCAAACAACATGCCTCCCTGCCAGAGTTGACCAGTTTGGTTAATCTGTACCTTTCCAGGCCTTAGAGAGCGAATTTACACCCCTTCCTCCTATGACCCCTGTTCTGTGTCTATCCCTAGTTTAAAAAAAAAATCAAAAAAGTTAAAAAAAAACTGCTGTGTAGATTTCACAAAGGGCCACAGTCCTGTTTGTTCTGTTTCCCCAAAGGCTTTGGCCTCTCTGGGTCTCTGGGTTCAGGGTGTATATGTGTGTGGGTAGGTTATTTCCTCTCTCATGATCTCATGCCACACAAACTGAGAACAAGACACTTTACAAGCAGGTGCCTTTAACTGCTGAGCCATTCCCCAGCCCTAAAGTTTCAGGTCAAAAAATGTTCACTTTAGTTATTCTTACAATGTACCAGGTAAGTGAGAGAGGCAGGTTTTGTCACAGTAAGTTATGCCACAGCAGGGATAAGCTTTTTTTGTAATTAGGCTGTGTCAAATTTAATTAGTATCTGTGCCCAATTTTAATTTATATTAAGCTTTATTGGATAATTTTTAAAAATATAATGTATGATAGTATATTTCAACTGACTTATGGAAACTGAATATCACACACACGTTTATTCCAAAAGGAATTACTTATGTCATCAGCATTGTGTGCACGTTCTTGAATAAATTATAGACATTGATAATTTTCTGGTTTCAGACATGAAGGAACCGACTCTAAGCAGGATGTCGGAGATGTCATCGTTGTACTAAACAGTTTCCGGAGCAAAATTCTGAAAGTACGGGTATGTGAGCCACTGCTTTCTATAGGCTTTCTTCTTCTGTTAACACATAACTCTTTTCCCTTAATCTTGATGTTGAGATGATTCTTACAGTTTGCTACCAAAAATGTTGTATTGGAACTCCTGCCATAAACAGAAAGAAGATGTGTCATGAGGGGAAGGCAGAACTTGAAGAAGGAAGAGACAGAATGAGTTTTGTGTTTTAAGGTTATCTTCTACTACTGACCTTGAACAGATGAAACTCTGTCCATTCCCTCATTTATAAAGTGGGTTTAATAGTAGAACCTACCCATTAATAGGGATGGCAAGATTTAGCTTTGTAAGGTGCTTTCTCAGTACTTGTTAAACTAAAAACAGATGGAGGTCCAAAAGATATTGAAGGAGTGAGGACAATAAAATTTGAAAGAAGTGGCTAAGACTCTTCATAAACTGTGAGAAGGCACGAGCTCCAAGCACAGCAGATTCTCAGCTTAGGCAGGTCCCTTAGGAAGTGATCCTTGGAGCTATGATTCATTTTGAGAGTCCCCAGAGCTCATCACTGTCCCTGGCGCAGGTTGTCAAAACATATCAAAGCAGAAATCCAGAAGTTGCTGAGGGTTCAACAATAAACTAGGCTTACAGCACACCCACAAAGGCTCTGGGAACATTGCAAAAGGGGCGGAAAGATTGTAAGAGCCACGGGTGGGAAGGAGCATCCAGAGGCATTCCCCCCCCCCCGTATGGCTAACTACTGCATCATTACCTATAACCCCAGGGTGAATACCAGGAACACTACTGAGGAGGGCCCTCGGTGGAATGGGGGTGAGAAGGAGAATGGGACCAACATATGATTTGTCTACAAATTCGGTTTCTATTTAATTAAAAAACAAATAATTGTTTTAAAAGATCCTAAGAGCCACTGAATAGAAAAGAGCGGTCACTATGATAGGATGATACTTATAGGCATCAGATGCAACATTTTCAAAATCCCTGTTAAATAAACAGAGCAAAGCCTTCCATATAGAGCCTGCAGTTCTGTCTGTAACCAAGTCTATAATCGAATATGAAGCAAAATAAAATTATTTTCTAAAGCATGAAGATTTAGGAAAATTATTTCTCATATTATTCCTCAAAAATGTTTGCAGTAGAGACTAAGAATAGTGGAAGTTCCCAATAAATAAATGATAAGAATGTGTAGGAACAGTTACTATGAGCTCCAAGAAAAATGTCTTCAAGAAGGTGGAAATTCCACACAGTTCATAAACATGGGCAGCAGTGAGGCAAATCAGAGGCTGTGGTCAAGAAGGTGTGTCTGTCTGTCTTTGTCTCCACAAAAAAAGAGGAACAAGAAAATGCCAAGGAAACATAGTCTGTTGGTAAAGAATAGGAGAATTTGTGTAAAGAGCAGAAGTCTTTCTGTGACCCGGGCGCCATCTCGTACCTGGACAAGAGAAATAACATTTCAGTAGCCTTCCATGAATAGTCATTGTCACATGAGCACCATTTTATAAAATGTTACCTAACAAGCATAAATGTCATCTAAACAAATGCTGAAGTGAGTTTGAATGTCAGGTGGGAAACACAAGTGCAGAAGACACCCTGGCGTCATTATAAAAGGTGTGTAAAAGAAACTGGCATCTGTTGGAATAGAGCGATTTGTATATTATTTAAGGTTACAAAGGTAATGAAGAAAAGAACTGAATGTAAGGATATCACTATCCAAGCTTCCACAGGAAGAGGGAGGAAGGTTGATTGGAGTGAGCTAATCATTTATTGTCATGGGGAACAAATAATTTCTGAATTCTGTGAAACAGAGATAAGTCTCAGAAAATGTCTAAAGTTGGTTTAAAAAAAATCTTTGCCAGTGAGACTATAGAGAAAGGATTGCTATCCAAAATATATAAAGAGCTGTAATATTAAACACCAAAAAATAAAACTCCCAGTCAATAAATGGGGCAAGGAAATGAACAGGCAGTTCTCAAAAGAAGAAACACAAATGACCAACATTTTTTTTAATGTTCAACATCCTTAGATATGGGGGAGTGTGCAGATTAAAGCACCTTTGAGATTCCATCTCAACCCAGTCTGAATGTTTATCATCAAGCAAAGAAATGACAATAAATGCAAGGTTGGAAGAAAAGAGGAACCCTTATTCATGTGGAAATTTCTCAAAAAGTTAAAAATAGAACTACCATGTAACCCTGGGCATATATCCAAAGGACTCCACGTATCCTCACAAAGACACTTGCATTGCTGCTCTGTTCACAATAGCTAGGAAATGGAATCTGCCTAGATGTCTATCAACTGATGACCAGATAGTGAAAAGATACATATACACAAGGGAATTTTCGTTAGCTATAAAGAAAAGTAAAATTATAAAAATTTCAGGAAACTGGGTAGAACTTGAAAACCTTTTACTAAGTGAGATAGCCCAGGTGCAGAAACACAAAAATCACATATTCTCACTCATCTATGCTCCTAACAGTTAATGTTGGCACGTAGGTAAATGAGAGGGTGAGGAGCAGGTCTAGCATAGGAGACAGGCAGGAGACTGTGGAGGGGACAAGAGGTGATGAGAAGGGGGTCCGAGGACAAATGTGACCTGGAGAAGGCCACAGTGGGGAAGAGTGGCATGGGGGAGAGGGCAGGAGAAAAGCGCCATAATGAAACCTAATTCTTTGTGTTCTAATAAAAAATTGAGACTAATAAAATAATAAAGTTGGTAGATTCACAATTACAAATGAAAGCCCATGTTAGAGCAACAGAAGTAGCTCCTGATTGATGGCGGAAGACCAGACTCAATCTCTGGCCCTGCTAAACTATCATCCGGATTTGTTAACTGTAATACTTTCTCACATTTCTAACAGGGCAGCATAATCTTTAAAGCAGAAAATTTTAATTTTGTCTTTATGATGTTATCTAGGTACAGAAGAAAAAAGATAAAATTGATGAAGATATCCTTGCTGATGAATATGAAAATAAAGGAATATGGGATTCAGTTAAAAGGTAATTACCAACATTACTAGAATGATAGAAAGCCCTCCACATGGTGGCCATGCAGATGGTGAAGCATTCATTCAGCACATAAAGCACAGGTCCTCTCTCTCATCCAGGCATAAGGCAGGTGCATCAGTATTAATGCAAGAGCCTGGAGCTGTTAGCAGCTGAAAGAAAGTGCTGGAAAAGGGAAAAACAAATACAGCCAGCTCAGAGCAGCTCCAGGGAGGACCTCTTTGAGGAACATCTGTTGTAAAGGAAAGGCAATATTTAAAAATCGGAATAGAAGATGGCTCAGTAGTTAGGTGCTTGCCAGCAAAGCCTAATGACCCAGATTTGATGATGCACAAAGCGGTGCATGCATCTGGAGTTCATTTGCAGCAGCAAGAGGCCCTGGCATGCCCATGCCCTCTGTCCTATCTCTCTCTGCAAATAAATAAATAGATGTTAAAAAATAAAAGTTGGAATAGAGTGAAAGTGCCTGGTTATACACAGACAAAAAGGCTTCCTCAACGGAAAAAAAATCCAGTTTGGCTACTATGTTGAATATATTGAGGTTTTTATAAGTCATGTTGTTAAGCAAAAAAGAAAATTTTTAGTGCTGGAGGTGTGGCTCAACAGTAGAGCACTTGCCTATCATACAGCCCTAGGTTCCTTCCTCAGCACCGTAGAAGCAAAATAGAAAATGAGGGAGGCAAAGAGGGAGGAAGATGGAAGGGAAGTGATATGGGAATGTGGAGTGTCTTTGAGAGCCGTGGAACTATTCCAGGCTTTTGTTGGGCACTCCCCAGGAGTTGGGGTGACAGACAGTCACAGGCATGCAAAACTTCCTCTGAGTCAGTGGCCTCCAGGTTCTTGCATTGTGAATTTTGAAGAATGAAATCCACAGATCCTACAGAGTGAAGTTTAGAGATTTTATTAGAGAGTGTAAGGAGATAGAAGGCAGAAATCCTTCTGGGATCTGTTATGGGAAGTTACTACATAGGGGCTGAGCTGATCAGGCGCTTTGACATCTTGGCTTCCAGTCAGATTGCTAGGAAGGGGAGTTCCTTTAAAGAAGAGATAAGGAAACCCCAGATCCCATGCCCTGTGTGCAGGCACCTAGTAATCTTATTGACATCCTCCTGTCTGATTTTCGGGGGGGGGGGGAATCAAGAAAAAATAAAACAGATTCCCTCACAGGCTCAGAGACATTTCTGATTTCTACCAAAGTGGGGGTGCTGCTCATGATATGGGGTGGGGGAGAGGGGAGGGCCATTCCCCTTAGCTGCCTAGCCCATGTCTGTCTCCTGACATGTGTTAGTCACTGGCTTTGGGTGGCTGATGATGTCATGTGTAAACTTTCTTCATCTCTTAGTTCTACTCTTATACCATCCAGTAGGGCCTGTGGCAAGGCCTGTCCCCCATGAGCCCCATAGAATGAAATTGGAGGAGGAATGGTTCCCCCATGATACCAGGTCATGGTTACCTGAAGGGGAAAGAATGAGGGACTGGTAAAATGAAGAGCTGTCTGCTGTGGATACAGAGCTTCCAAGGTCTCTCCTGGAGGTCTGAACTCACGTGACTTAACATAAAGATCACAAATAGAAACTTGAAGCCAAATGGATTCAACAACCTAAGCCAGTTTTGTGTTGATCAAAAGCACCCCCATCCTTCGGTCCAGTGCAGGCTTCTTCTGAAGCGGACTTCTTGTCTGGGAGTAAGGCTCACATTACCCTCCTCCTGAAGCAGCCATTTTTGTTCCCACAGGGTCACAATAAAAGATTTGAAAAACAATTCCATCATAACAATTTGTACTTGGCAAAATGTATTCCATGATGATTATAGGTTTTCCAAATTTTAGTCACTCAAAATAATATGCCTATATAAAATGATATTGTAATTGATTAAAAAATTAGAATGTATGTACATTGTGAATGCTGCAAGTTCAAAGACCCTTTTGGTCATTTGCTTTTGAGACAAGGTTGGCTTGCTTTCCTAAGACTAGCCTCAAACTCCAAAAGTCATTTTCATGTAGGAAATGAGACCTGTACAGAAATGAGATGGAGCTGGTATAGGCTTAACGTGGTAAAAATGACACCTGATCCCATTCTCCTACAATGTAAACCAGTGAGTGAGTGACTGACAGCTCCCTGTCGTCTCTTTGTTCCTCGGGGAAGCCAGCTAGAGTATGAGGCGTAGCCTGCTAGACTGAGGAGAATGTCCTGGTCAGAGGCTCATGGTCACGCTCAGATGCACAGTGGGCTCTGTCCCCACCCTCGACCTCACTGTTGAGTGCACCGCACACCCCGTTTCTTTCCTCACTGCTGGCCTCCAGGGTTTCATCCTGCTGGCTGTGACAGTCAAGGAATGCTTCGTGGACACTAACTACTACACTAGCCTAGAGGCAGTTAGCTTCGCCCGTGTGATAAAGCTGCTCGGGAACTTCAGGAGATAGTGTCACGGTTCATATTAATAACTCATTACTATCAAGATAAGAGTCTTTTTAAAGTTAATTGCATTTTGAAATGTCTTATTATCTTCATCAACTTCGGTGGATTAGGCATATGTACTTTGCCGATGTTTATTAAGAGACGGTCAATTACTGTTTGTATTGCAAGTTTCACAAGAAGGTTGCATGAAGAAGACGCCAGCAAGGAAAACGATGTTCTAAACATTTTTTCGGTTGCTTCTGGCCTCTTATATGAACGCTTTCTAAGGTAAGTATATGGTTTATCTAATATTGTACATAGCTCAGCAACTTTTAGTCTATAAGATAAGAAATCAAAATTTGGAACGGTTCACAATAACATAACGTGTAACAATTAAAGATAAAACACAAAAGGAAATTCCTGTATTCCAAATTATTTTAAGAAAATAAAAACCACCACTGTGGATGAGTTTAGTAAAAGGAATGTGCACATCATCTCATTTGAAAACAGTAATGGATGAAATGACGAGTGTTGCTAGCTGAGGCAGAGATGCAGCTCAGTTGGTAGGAATGTGCCTACATTCCTGAAGCCTGGGCTCTGCCTCAAGCACTGCACAAGCCAAGCCTGATCATGCATGCCTGTAATCTCAGCACTAGTCAGCTAGAGACAGGAAAATTAGAAGTTCATCCTTGACTACATAGGAAGGTCAAGACCAGCCTGGGCTACTGAGACCCTGAATGCAATATATTTTATTCAATAATTATGGAAAAGTTATACATTTATACAGATCAGAGTTCAAAAACAATAAGGTAATTTATAGCAAGAACTAGAAGACGGAAAGAAATTTCCTTCCACCTGTTTCCTTAATACTTGTTCTTTCCCACAGGAACCAATAGTATTATTTTTATACTCTGCCAAACATAGAAAAAATAACATATTTTTATCTTGTAACTTATTTTTCCCTAACTACTACTATGTACCTTTTTATTTTACTTACCATTACAAGGTAATCATATATTTTTTAAATACAGTAAAATTTCACGAGTTTGATTTGGTTTGGAATAATGATTTTCTTTAGGTTAGAAAATACAGTTTGTAATAGGATGATAGATTTTAAAATGCATGTAGCATTCCTTTCCCAGTGAAGAAATATCTTGCTTTATGAAAAGAAGGATATTGAGAAGGGAAGCATATTTATAAAGTGCAAAGGGACATTTTCAACAGTTTCTCTAACAGATCCCAAAGAATTCTTCGCAAGTGTTTCATTTATAGTATGGACTTTTTACAGTGGCACTTTGGCTCTACTGAGAGGTCTTTCTATCGGGTAGACAGATCATTTGACTTTTCAAAGTTTTGTAGGCCTAATATTTATCACACAGTAGAGGCGCCAAAACATGACTGGAGTTCAGCAGCCCACAACGGCTCAGAGCAGCCAGTCTAGTCCTTGTCAGCCGTGCTCCATCCTGTACATCATATCCTTGATCAGCTGGAGTAGTTGAAGGTACTTATTTTGTCCATAACTCATTGTAGAAAACTTAATCCTGACCTTCAAACATCTAATGTTTCTTATTACAGGATTATGATGCTTTCGGTTTTACGTAACACCAAAACGCCAGTGAAGTTTTGGTTTCTCAAAAATTACCTGTCACCAACATTTAAAGTAAGTCCATTGTTACTCTTCATGTAGTTTGGCTAACGCTGGAGTGGTCGATCCTTTGTTAGCACTGTGAGCTCTTGTAACACTTGTATTTTCAAAGTGAACCTTTGGCTTATATATGTACTTAAATTATTATGTCATGTTGACTTTAAAATTACAATCAAAATGGGAATGTTTAGTGTTTTTCATGATGATGAAAAACTAAATAAAATTTTACAATAGAAAATATATCAAGATTTTCATTAATTAATTAATTAATTGGATTTTTATCATATTTTAACAAAGATTCAAACAAATAGCAGTATCAAGCAAATAGGAGAACTGTGCTCAGGGAAGGGTTTTAAAGTACTGAGAACAGCTGTGTAGGCCACTGCTTGCTGACCGTCTGGGCACCGGGCCTCCAGCCTGCACAGCCAGAAGCATCAGGTAGCCAAGGACTTTACTGTCACTTCCCTCCACATTCCTGCCACCATGCGTACCAGCTCTGTATTCTGGGAAGATAGCTAAAGGCACGGCCTCCAAAGCCTGCTGGCTCCAGATTCAGCTCCCGAGCATCCACATAAAGCCTGACACAAAAAGTGGTGCATGCATCTGCAGTTTGTTTGCAGCAGCAGGGTGCAAAGAGTGGTCGCGTGGCACATGGGTTGTCATTTATTTGCAAGGGAAGGAGGCCCTGGTGCATGACAAATGTCTGATGTTAGTGTGCTGAATGTGTCTGAAGTTCCCTTGTAAGGGCAGGAGACCATGAGGTGATCGCACGAGTACTCGATCACACACACACACACACACACACACACACACACTCACACTTGCAAATTAATAATTTCATAAAAATACAAAGGGTCTTACACAACAGCATTTCAATGAGTCATGTTTTTATAATCCAAAAGTAGTGATAAAAGCAGAAATAAAAATGGCCAACGATGCTTTTCTTGCTTAATATTTCCATTTCTAGGATTATCCAGTAATTCTTCCTAATAATCCCATGGGAGAAGAAGAGCAACAGGAAGAACCTAAGACCACCCCTACTCAGCTTTGGCAGTTCACTAGCAGGACTCACGCAGCTCAGAAAGGCCGCTGTGCTCACAGTTTATTACAGCAAAAGTTATAAACAAAAATCAATGAATTGAAGGCGCCCAGAGGGCTGCGTGCAGGGAAACCAGGAGTGGAGCTGCCAGTGGTCCTTTACGGGCCTGCCTGGCTAGTCCTCCATAGCTGAGCCAATTCCTTGTGGCCCCGGGCTGTCACCATAAATCACATGCTCTGTGTGACCTAATGCTGCAGTTTGCTCTCTCACTGCTGGCAGAAAGAACCTGAACAAAAGCAGCTTGTGGAGGAAAGGGTTTACTTTGGCTTACAGACTTGAGGGGAAGCTCCATGATGGCAGGGAAAATGACAGCACGAGCAGATGCTGGACATCACCTCCTGACCAACCTCAGGTGGACACCAGCATCAGGAGAGTGAGCCAAACACTGGCAAGGGGAAGCTGGCTATGACGCCCCCCCCCCCAACAGCACACCTCCAACAAGGTTCTCGTTTCAAAATTGCCATCAGCTGAGGTTCAAGCATTCAGGACACATAGTTTATGGGGGACACTTGAATCAAATTATCACAGTCAGGTTCCCCAAGGAAGCAAAGACATTCTTCCAGGCCAGAGCCGGGGCTAAGGGCCACACTTTGATGTGTAATATCCATCCCTTCTCACGCAGGCCCCAGATGAGACAGATCATTAGGAACACTACTGAGATTAGAATCCAAGCATTCTGTCTCTGGGGCTCAAAGCTTTACCCTGCACGAGCAGTGTGTGTGTGTGTGGAATGTACATATGTGTGCACGAGCCCATGCACTCACCTGCTCTATTGCTCTTCCACCTGTCCTTGTTTGAGTGTGAGCGTGTCACTGGTTGTGTCTTGACAAGCCCTGAAATTCTCAGGGCTAGGCTCCCCGAAGGTACAGGGGTTTACATGGGTTCTGGAGATTTGAACTCAGGCAGTCCCAGGCCCTCATGCTTGCATAGAAGGCACACTTAGCCACCTCTCCGGCCCATGAATGCTTTGAATATGTCTTATTTCTTCTAATATTTTATTTCACACTGAAATAACAGCTCCCAATAGCTGCTCTAGCCATAACATCAACATTTCAGGTCATAAAGTTGATCTTTATTTATAAAATGAGAAAAAAATATTGATTCTTACATCTCAAAATATTTTAAATCTACATCATTCTTTTGAAACCACAAAAAGTTCAGCATATAACCAGCAGTTGGTCACAGAGAAGCCCTGGCGAAGGAGAAGCAAACTTACCTGCTAGTCACCTTCCTTACTCTTACTGTCCTTGAAGTGAAATTCATTAACTGCCTCTGAATTCAGCAGACACAGGTAGAGTCACGTCCCTCCTAAGGGACAACACTAATAGGCCATTTGTGTGACGGTGGGTGGCTCCACAAATTACAAAGGAGCTAAAGAGTTCCAGTGCTGGTGACATAAGTCATAATGTCACAACATAACATGTCACTCCTCTGTGGTGATCCTAGTGTGACACGGAGAGTCACCTACTATGCCGCTGGTCAAATGAAATGATGACACAGAGATATTATAGCCACTAAAATGCTTCTAGAAGGAAAATATAAAGAAAGAAAATACTTTTTGAAATAGGATTTTGCTGGCTAGCTCATGCTGCCCTTGACTTCACAGTCCTGGGATTATAGGTATGTGCCATCACTCACATCTAAGAAAACACTTCATACAGCTGCACAATGGTTTGTTTAACCTACTATCATGAAATATCAAGAAGATTTAAATAATTGCAAAGTTTATTAAAAAAGAAAGTTGCATAAGGTTAACATCGAAGATAAGTTTTTTTTAGAAATTGTAGTGTATATAAAATCTACAATAACACCCGGCCTCCACGTTCCCTCACCTCTCCTCACGGCTCACCCAGCACCACTTCCTGCCTCTTGCCGTGACCTTGGCAGGTGAGCCATGTTTTTCCTTTCAAGCTTCGTTTTTCTGTAGCTTTTCTGCATTTAGAGATGCATATAAATGCTCCCTCTTCTGTTTCAAGAGCAGCAGCATGCTGTGTGGACATGTAGCCTGTGAACAGTAGGCTGTGCTGTGTGTGATCTATGAGGGTCACACAGTAACACAACAGTGCAATGATGCACTTCTTAAATAGATCCTTGCTGTTAAGGGACATGGGACTGTACTTCCAATTCCATAAGAGGACCCTGAATTAGGTACATGATCAAATATTCAGAATATAATAGCTATCTTAGGTTTCAAATACATGGATTAGTCAAAAATCTCAAAATAGGGCTGGAGAGATGGCTCAGCAGTTAAGGTCTCTTGCTTGCAAAGCTGACAGCCTGGGTTCAACTCCCCAGCATCCATGTGAAGCCAGATTCACAAAGTGGTACGTGCATCTGGACTTCGTTTGCAGTGGCTAGAGGTCCTTGTGTGCCTCTCTCTCTCTCTCTCTCTCTCTCTCTCTCTCCCTCTCTTTCTTTCTCTTTTTCTTTACCTTCTCCCCTTCTTCTCTGCCTCTCTCTACCTCTCTACTTGCAAATAAAAAGTTTTTAAATCTTAAACATGAAACTTCTATAGAAAATATAATTTATTAATTTTCAATTCATATTGTGTTTTTGCAAACTTTTCATATGTCCCTGACTAGCCAAGGTGTGTTGACATATTCATAAACTATGATACATGGGTCCAAAATCGGAAGCCTTTCTGTGTCGAGTCAAATGCTGTCAAGTCAGACCCCAGTAATGCAAGTGTGAGTGTTTATCTCAGCCAGTGAGCACACTGACTAATGCAGCGTAGTGACTGAATGGCACTACGTGATATGGTTTTATATATGTAGTATCTTACATTTGTGAGCAGCTTGTATTTCTCACTAGAAGTTCTACTCGGGTTCTACTGAAATAATCAGATTTAAAGGAGGAAAGCTAGGATCCCTTGGCCCTCTTGATCTGGGCTGGTGTTGATATCTACATGAAGGCGCAGGCACATGGCGAAGGAGGCTACTTTCCCTCATGTCATTGGGAAGCAAAGGAAAAGAGGGATCAGGGTCTCCCTAGCTCCTTCAAGGGCATGCCCCAGTGACCTAACTTCCTTCCACTAGACCCCATTTCCTAAAGGTTACTCAACCTCTCAGTAGTGCTGAAGACTGAGATTAAACCTCTAATCAATGGATGCTTAAGGGAAACTTCCATGGGTACGATGCATGAAGCAGTATTTGGGCATTTTTCTAACTAATTAGTAATAATGAATAGTAAACTCTTATGTTTAAAGTGTTAAGTGTCTTGGTTTAAAAAATATTTTATTTATTCATTTTCAAGGAGAGAGGGAGAGAGAGAGAGAGGAGAGAGAGAGAGAGAGAGAGAGAGAGAGAGAGAGAGAGAGAGAGAGAGAGAGAGAGCCAGGGCCACCACCTTGTGGGTCTGGCTTATGTGGGTACTGGGGAATTGAACCTAGGGTCTTAGGCACTGGAGGCAAGTGCCTTAACCGCTAAGCCATCTCTCCAGCCCAGTGTCTTGGTTTTATAAGACAAAACTATTTTTTCTTCCTGAAATGTGTAGTTTAATGTTACTGTATATGTATGTTTTCAGGAGGTGATTCCTCATATGGCTAAGGAATATGGGTTCCAGTATGAACTGGTCCAGTATAAATGGCCCCATTGGCTCCATCAGCAGACTGAAAAGCAACGGATCATTTGGGGATACAAAATTCTATTTCTTGATGTCCTTTTCCCGCTGGCAGTGGACAAAATCATATTTGTTGATGCAGACCAGGTACTGTAATCATTTTCAGTAGTAATTGAACTGTTTATACTTCTTTCCAAATATGAGCATAAGGTCTTATATTTTGTTATGTTGGCTGCTTTGTTTTGTAAATACACAAAACACGGTACCTTTTGTTTAAAAGCAAACTCAGAATTACAGGGGAAATTGAAGATATTGTAAGCAATACTTTATTACTTAGGACATGGCAGTTTTCCATCTGAAATAGCCACCTTTTAATTTGGGAAATAAATGTTTTGGTCATAATAAATGTAGTTATATGAATTTTTGTGAATACTAATGGATATTCATTTTAATTAGCTATTTCTTCAAGCTGGAGAAGTTAGCAATTATCCACATTATCCTTTCATTCCTCCACCTTCACCAGCAACGTGTGACATTCAGACAGTTACCAAGTCTGCACCTCTCTCTTAAGAGTCTGCCTCTCTTAAAAAGAGTCCTGAATTTGGCTGGAAAAAAATTAAGGCCCTCACTTTTAAAAGCAAGTTCTATATTTGAATTTATTTAAACTCGCTGAACATGGCACCATGTGTCTGCAATGCCAGGATTTGAGAGGTGGATGCAGGAGGGTCATTGTGTTCAAGATGAGCCTGGGGCGCATAGGCACGCTGTCTAAAAACAAAGCAAAAGGACAGTTAAACAAAGGGAAGGAGAAGGAAGCATAAAGGAGAAAGGGAGGGGAAGGAAAAGAAATGGAAAAAGGAAGAGAAGACGAGAGGAGAGAGAAAAGAAGGAGAGAAAAAGGAATGGATTTACTTATTCACTAAAATGCTAGTCTCTGGGGATTATTTTCCAAATAAAAAGCAGACAAGTGTAGAGTTGAAAAGTATTTCTAAGCATATTGCCTATTAAAATTCTTTACTTTCTCTCAACATATACAGTAATATTTTTCCTACAGGTGAGTCATTAAAGCAATAAAGCATGCTAATATCATGTCATTAAAGCTATTTAAAATAATCTGATTCTTATGAGTGGGTAGGGGTCAGAGAGGAAGGAAATGGGGACACCTTCTTAAGATTTCCTCATACAATGTATGTACTTACTCATAATAAAGATATTAAATTTAAAAAAACTGATGTCCAATGTGTAATGATGAATATTTACTATAATTTTGAATCATTAATTCATATATTGAGAAACGAAGAGCCTAGACACTTTTGTAGTATTTGTCTCCTTCCCAAAATGTACTTTATTCAAATTATTTTTCAATGATATAATGAAGTATTCTTACTGGTGAGTAAAACCACCATTACACAGACTAAGGATATAAATTTCATGTTTCTTTTAACCTATAACAGGAAGAAAAATAAGCATTTAGTAAATTTACTTTTTATTCATATATGCATGTGACAGTGTAAGAAAATGCCAGCATTCTGTATATCTGTAATAGGGCAATAATGACTTGAAATTCCCTGGAAAGAGCTTGTTGTTTTACCATCTACACTGGGCAGCGACACTATTTTAATTATTTAGATTGTGAGACATGACCTAAAAGAACTTCGAGATTTTGATCTGGATGGAGCTCCTTACGGCTATACTCCATTTTGTGATAGCCGCACTGATATGGATGGATATCGCTTTTGGAAAACGGGATACTGGGCATCACATCTTGAAGAAAGGAAATACCATATCAGGTGAGAACATCCATCCCCTTACCTTCTAGGAAATAAATAGTGTGTCATCAGACTTCCTTTTTGTACAATAATCAGAACCATTTGCGTGTTTGCATGCTAGACACAGTTATATAAGACCTTTGCATATTAGCTCATAAAAACTTGTTCACAACCTCCATGTTATAGATAGGGAAACTGTGGCCATCTGCCTTTATGTGAATTGTCCAGGTTTACCTCGCTAGTACTTAGTTGAACCTGGAGTGAAACCCAAATAATAATGATACAAGACTATGCTCCTAAATACTACAGAAGATTTCCGCTTGATTTATCAAACAATAGATGCAGCTACTGTATTCAAAGCAATGACCCTTGTAGGGCTGAGTTTAATGAAACAGGAAAATCTGAAGCAACCCAAAAGAACATGGATCCTGACAGACTTAACAAACTAAACTCTTGAAATGGTGGGAGATTCGGAACCAATTATGAAAGAAGTTATTATTATTATTATTACACTCTAGGAAACCTGTAGTCAGATTAATATCATCACTAGGCGTTTGTGGTGGGGAGCAAGGCCAAGAGCATGGGCTGAGGACTGTTCATTTTGCAGCGCCTTGTACGTGGTGGATCTCAAGAAGTTCAGGACGCTGGCAGCAGGGGACAGGCTCAGGGGCCAGTACCAAGCTCTCAGCCAGGATGCAAACAGTCTTTCGAACTTAGATCAAGTAAGTCAATGTGAATGAAGAATTTTAATACATGCACAGAAAGTCCTTGAATCTTCATAGAGAACATCATCATCTTTTATTTTCAGCTTCTTCAAGCTTCTGTCCTGGGTGGGGAGTTTGTGTGTGTGTGTGTGTGTGTGTGTGTGTGTGTGTGTGTGTGTGTGTGTGTGAGAGAGAGAGAGAGAGAGAGAGAGAGAGAGAGAGAGAGAGAGAGAGTCATGCATGTGTTTAAAAGAAACGAAGAAATACTGTAAGATGGGGCTGGAGAGCTGGCTCAGCAGTTAAAGGTGCTGCCTGCAAAGACTGAAGGCTTGGCTCTGATTCCCAGTACCTACCAAAGCAGTGCATGTGCCTAGATTTTGTAATGTCACTAGGCCCTGGTGCATCCGTTCTCATTCTCTGTCTGTCCATCTGTCCTCTCTCTCTCTCTCTCTCTCTCTCTCTCTCTCTCTCTCTCTCTCTCTCTCTCTCTCTCTCTCAAAATAAATAAAATTATTTTTTAAAAAGAAATACCATAGGCAAGCATGATATAAAATGCAGAATGATGAATGTGGGTTGGTGTTTTCAGTTGTGAAGTGGCTACCCTGTGTCTACAAAGGTGACATTTGAATGGAATTAATTAAAAGGCCTAAAAATTAATTTTTCGTATTGATGTCTATGAGGAGTCAAAGTTACATTCCTAAGGTGAAAGTAGGTTTTAATATTTACAAAATACCCAGAGGCCATTGAAGCTGTGACAAGTTAGAGTGGGAGGGGACAAGGAAGAGAGGTAATGCAAGCGCAAATGACAACTGTCTACTGTCATTGAAACCCTAAATCTACAGAGAGCTTCATGTGTACCGGTAGGATGCAGAACCCACCAGCACCCAGGACAGAAGGAGAAGGACAGCCAGGGGGCTCCGCTGGAGTGAGGCCCTGAGCTGACTACTCACAGCTTTTATTGAGAACTTAAGGCAATAAAAGTTAGGGGAGTTTATTATTCTCAGCATCAGGCAGATCACAAGTTATTGACTCAACATTTTGTTTTGGAACGTGCTTATCACAACAGGCAATCTTGGTAGAAGCTGTTGAGATCCTTGTGTCCTAGGAACTCACACCCAATCTGTGTCCCCAGGTTTAGCCTGTGCAAAGGTTAATCTGCTGTTAATGAGCATGGGCACATCTCCCCTTTTCTTTTTCTTTAAAAAGCCATCAGATGAACCAGACATGTTGTTGTTGCTGGTGAGTGTCTCCAAGCCAATTCCTCTGACTTCACAAAGAACAAAACAGACAATGAATCCATGTGCGGCTAAAGGTGAAAGTCAAGTCCTTGAAAACCAGGATGGATTGGGCCAAGACAAATTGTTGGCAAAATCCTGGTTCCAAGATGTCTTCTCAATATTTTGTAAGGCAAGCACTGTTTGACTAAATTGGTCATGCATCATCTATAGTAATGTTATTATTAGGGACCCTTGAAGAGGCTTTTTAATATTGTCCATGCATGGTCACATATAGGAATTTATGTCTCCAATCACAAAGCAGCCCAGAGCTGAGTGGCCTGAGCCTGGTCTCCAACATATGTTACAGCTAATTCATAAATTGTGTTTGGATTGGCTGTTTTTTGTCGTCTCATGTACAGTGAGGGTGCTCACCACATTGCGAACGGCCTGATCCACAGAGTGAGCCATTGGTGAACTGAGTGACTGCTGATGCAGGCAGAAGCAGCCAGGGTAAAACCAGCAGCGACTGTGCTTGCTTTGGGCATACCAAGAAACCATCTAGGTCAGTTGAGGGATTGGACTACTTAATTAATTTTGGTAAGGTCCCGGGATACTTCTAAGGCTCAGGAAGGTTCACGAGGACATAGGCATAGGCCTTTTACCAAGAAATCACGATACTTTGGAAGAGACAAGTGAGTAAGACATGCAGCATAGCAGCAGCTGGAAGAGCACAGAATATGAAGTAGACTTTGTCCTCGTGTAACACTGACGGGACCAATAAGAAAGACTCATGGATGGGGAGTGAACGTATCAATCAGTCTGCTGTGGTTGTAGAGACATTATTGACTTTAACAATTTGAATTTCCCATACTGAATAATTAAAAGGGTGGAGCCAGGGCACCAAATAGTAGTGGTTTGTGGTGGTCCCAATCCTAAAAAGCATTGGGGGCTGAATAGCCCTCCCTTCTCCCCACATTTTTATTGAGTGGTGTTGGTGTTCAGTGTTGGGTCACTGAAATTGGAGGTACAGACAGATAGGGAATGGTTACGTCTATCATGAATCCAACTTTTAGGGCCCCAATCAATAATAGAATAATTTCTCAATCTAGTGACATGCCCTACAGGGACATGGGATTTCTTGATATTCTGGATGAAGGTCAGTGTGAACACAGCAGAGTGGCATAGGAGGTCCAGACAAATTGGCTGTCTCTTTGCCATGTGTATAATTACCCACTGCCAAAAACTCAGCTCGATGACGGCAGCTTCGGTGTAAGGCATAAATTATTAGAATCCATGCATATTGAAAAACAAGTACACCAATAATTGATTTCTGAAGGTGGATGTGGGTCAGATTGAGTTGGCTATTAATTTGGGGAGGCTCTATGCCTCCTAGCCAAGAAGTGACATTATTGAAAATGGAGAAAAGTAGATCCATCCATGTAATGGGTTCCCCAAAAGGGGGATCCACAGTTAAAGCCATCAACACCCCCTTTTACCCTGGGTAAATACATCACCCCACAGGAGATGGCCCATCGTGGCCACAAGCATCATTAGTGGTAGGACTTTTAGGTTGTCCTGACGCAGCAAGAACGACCTCAACCCCCTGGTTCTCATTGGGGTCTTCCTGGTCTGGGAGGGGAGGGTTGGGCTGCCCCAAGGATCCTGGAAGCTGAACCGTTATGAGGCCTTGGATCAGAGGGCTGAACTGTCTGTCCATTTCTTCCTCCTCGAGTTGCATCTGCTTCCTTGGGCCATGGTGTGGTTGAATGCACCTTGCTGGTCACCACCGTGGTTTGCCCTGCAACAGACACAACTGTGTCCTCGCCTCCAGGTAAACAGTGGGACAGGTTCTTGCCATAAACCTCCTTGGGGATCCTTCATAACCACCAGAGGTGTGTCTGTCAAGGTGTTTACTCCTAGTGTTTTTAAGATGAATGATTGCAGCATGCAGGTTAGTTGTGAGTGACTTAGCCATGTCCCTTGTCCCCTTTCTTCTTGGTCAAACCACACAGCTTACAGCATATCATGTCTCCTTCCTGTCTTTTCCTTTTAACCTTTTTTTTTAACTGAAAACATACTTTATATGTGTTATTTTCTCTCTCTTCACTGCATGGTCTCTTTATTTTTTTAAACTTGTTATTTTCATTGTTACTATAAAATTTAAAAATTAAAATGAAATTCCAGGAAGCTTTATTTGACAGAAAGCATGTATATTTTATCTTAACAACTATAAATATAGGCAAAATATATCAATAGTCCTGGGCTTTTTAATAAACCAAATTAATCAATTTGTTAAAGACTTAAGTCCTAATATGTATGCATTTAGAAAGCAGTTTTCAAACAGAATTAAAATTTGGCATACAAATATGTCTATTGTTACAGTAGGCATGAACAAGCATGAAGCCAAAAACAGATGTACATTATTCTAAATACAAATCTTAAAAAAACTGTTTTGAAGGAAAAGAGCTCAGAAAGATAGGCAATATTTTTATATCTTAATGTCACAAATGTAATTTAAAATTTATTTAAAACATACAACATACATTAGCCTAAGACATAATAACATAGCCGTATTCATTACAAATAGGCCTACCTAGATTCTGAATGTCACTCTTGTCTAAATTGTATATCTATAATATCTACTATGAAAAGGAAATTTAATATAAAGATCTTCAACAATCACATAAAATGAAAACCTTGAATTTGGTACTTCTACATCGATCCTGAAAAGTAAATCCATTGTAATCAATGTATTTGAAGGAGTTTTAGTGTTCATCATTTAGAGGTATTTTGATATCTTGTTTTTACTACCTATAGCTATTGAAAAATGAAATGTTGTAAAGCCTGTTTTAGAAGAAATCATCAACAACATCTATGCATCTAATGTTAACCTTTATAGCCTAATGAAAGTTCTGTTTTAAGATTAATGAATATTATATCATGAAACATTTAGTAAGTCTAAAAATAACATTTTACAGATTTCAAAAAGTTAAAAGTACTTATATTTGTGAATATTTTATAATGCGTTTTAATATACCACCAAAACATTCACATTTGCACACACACAGGAAGTCGGTATACCAAAGTATATTAAAAGCAAAAATAAGAACAATGAAGAAGTGGTCACATTATATATATTTGGAACTTTATGTTGTCATTGTTTCCTTTTTTGACAAAACAGCATCCAAAAACAAACATATAAAACTATCCTAGACACACAAGACATAAATACATAAATTCTAGGTGCACCCCCAAAAAATAAAATTAAGTTGAAAGTTTGTATCCTCTGTCTTTGAGATGTAAGACTCAGTAACACAAAGACCAAAGGTGAAGCTAGTTACGTAGATCTACAGCAGAGCATTATCCCTGGCTGTTTGTGAGAACTATAACAATAAACAATGTAAACTATAACAATGAACAATAGAAGAGGGAGAAGTCCTTCCAGATGGAAAGATAGGTCAGTGCTTTGTATTCTTTTAAGTTTATCTATTTTGGCCTTGAAAGCTAAGGAAACTTCATAATACCATCCAATGAGATCCAGATTTAAGACAATCAGGCACATCAGAAGAAAGACTAGCTTGCAGTAGAGCTGAGAAGGTTCTAAGTTTCCTCTAAGTGAGTTCATATGTGATGAGACGTGGTGTGTTAGGGATTTAAAGTTTTAACATACGAGCTGTCTCGGTTTGTGTCTTTATGATACATTTACAGTATAAATGACACTTTTAACTTCTTCAGACTCTAATGTAGTAAGTGATTTTATTATAGGATCTTCCCAACAATATGATTTACCAAGTTGCTATTAAGTCTCTTCCTCAAGATTGGCTGTGGTGTGAAACCTGGTGTGATGATGAGTCCAAACAAAGAGCCAAGACAATTGATCTGGTGAGTGTCTGTTTTTTCATTTGTCTACTAGCAGATTCAACAGTGTTTAAATTGAAATATTTTGTTTTAAAACTGAAATGTCACACATACTACCTCACCTTTCTGTTGCTTTAGTTTGTTATAAATCTATTTAGATTAACAAATAGAAAGCTGTGCCTAAGAGGATCCCCAAATTACCCTCGTGTTTGCTGATTTTGGAGGAAGACTCCAAAGATGCAGAATAACAGTGAGATGCAAGACTTAATTTATCCTAGTGAAGGTTGCAGGCCCATGGGTGAAAAAAAAATCAGATTCCACAAGGCCTCTCTATGGACTCACACAAGATAAGATTAATTCCTCAATCATCCAGAAATTCACGACACATGTGAAGTACTGCCCTCCAAGCAAGCTTATTAGAACCCTATGTCCATACTTTTGATGTAATACTGATTACCACATAAGCATCTTCTGCCTGGAGCACACCAAGTCTCCAGCTCCCACCAGGTACTGAACCTAAGCCATGTTTGCCCAGTTGAGGAACAGTGAGCCATTCTTACCAGGCAGGAGTGGCACTTGCCTTGAAACCTAAGTTCCAGGTGCCAGCCTAGGGCCGACCCTCCACAAGGGCCTTTCTAAGGAAGAGTAACAGTCTTACACTGTATGACAAATCTCTGCATAAGGATTTTAGAAAGAAAGATCATGCCCTGGCCAACAGTGATCACTGACCAGCATATCACCTGAGCATTGAATGATCACAGACCAGCGTATCACCTGAGTATTTAATGATCACAGACCAGCATATCACCTGAGTATTACATGATCACAGACCAACATATCATCTGAGCATTGTCTTCAGCTTAGTTTTCACACAAGTATTTTCTCACTAATAAAGGCAATCAACATTCTTATCTACTTGAATGATTCTGCACATTTCTTTTTTACTTTTCTTCTTTTTTGGAGATTATCTTTCTTAGGCTTTCATTTTTAGCAATTTCTGCTACACAATTTACCTCTTTCAACATAATAGTACTTTGAAATAAATTGTATAACACAGATCTTTTTAATCATCATTTAACATATCAAGTATAAAATAATTATTTACAAGATCTTCACTGGATAAATTATGAAAGCATTAGAATCCACACAATCTTAAAGCATTGCATGACTATAAGCGTGCATACCCAGATATGTGTGGTTATGAATATATTTTTTAAAACGTGTCAAAACATTTGAATGTAGCTGTGACACAATGCACCTGGGTGTGGTCACAGGTTGACGTCAGGTGACTTCCTCAACTGCCCTCCATGTTACTTACTGAGGCAAGTGAGGCAGAGTCTCTCACTTGAGCCCAGAGCTCACTGATTCTGCTAGTCCAGCTGGCCTGCTTCCCCTGGCCCTGGGATTCTTTTGTCTGTGCCTTTGGGTGCTGGGGTGACTGGTGGGCCACCGTGAGATGCTGGAGACGGACATTCCAGTCCTCATGTTGCATTGCATGCATTTTCTCCCCTGAGCCACTGCTCCAGCGCCAAGCATTCATTACTTAGAGGAGCGGACATGTCACCTTGTCCTGTTTTGAAGTCCGGTGCTTCAAGTACATGGTCATGTCACCATTATCTTGTTGTGGACTTACCACACTGTGTGAACCTCTGAAGGGTTCACACAGTGTGGTAGAGAATACACAGCTCCAGAGGAAAGCAGAGCACACGCTCAAGTTCCCAAAGTGACCATTGCCCATCTACATATTATCTTCTGTAATCCTTAGAACCGTTTTCCATGGGTCTTTGTTGTGTCAGATAATGGCTAGGTCTGTCTGGGGCTCACAGGAGGGGATTCGGGGATGCTCATCATAGAATGGATGTATTTGTTCTTTTCCAGAAAGCCTCCTGTACAACAATGTCATGAAGTTTGGGACTTGGTAGAGCCTGGTTCCAATAGTCAGTAACCTTTCAGGTGACTCAGCTGAGGTCGCTTTCCCTCCTAGGGCCAGAAAAATGACTAAGTTCTCTATCTCTCCATCAGGAATTAAAGTTGTCGTTTTAGTCCTTTGTTTTACAGGCTGTCCACGAAGGAGGGGTCCAGTCCCAGTGTCCCCAAGCATGTTGATATCTAGCTACCTAGCAGTGGGACTCTGCTTTGTATAGATGGATTTTCTTTGCCCTGGTGACGTAGTCATGCCCTCAATATTTCCTTTGTATTTCCTAGAGTGTGGTTTTTCACTGATAAAATTTGTTTAAACCTTCAGTGCAATAATCCCAAAACCAAAGAACCCAAACTTCAAGCAGCTGCAAGAATTGTCCCCGAATGGGTGGACTATGATAAAGAGCTCCGACAGCTACTAGAGCGCCTTGAACACAAAGGGGAAAGTCCAGGTAAGCGAACAGCAGGCCTGAGGGTCCCTGGGCTGCAAACGGGACCAGGATTAATTGCAGGCCCTCCTCTTGCTGAAGTTGCCAATGACTGTTAGAACTTCTCTTTGAAAACATAGGATTAAGAATATCAGTTTTATGTCAGCTAAGCCCATAAAAACTCACATTATTCTATTTCATATTTATTACATGCACTAGTGAGTTCCTCCATAAGATTTAAGCTCACAAATGTAAACCAGAAAATACCCAGAAATATAACTTTAGTTTCTATATGTACATGAGTAGCATAACATTGGTTTCCTGACACAGCAAAAGGTTAAAAATAAAGAAGATGCTGTCTAAGATTCTATTGAATTTCCTAAATATGAAACTCCAAACAAGCTCTGAAAGTGATAAACACCTTAACAGCTCAATAAGAATATTTTCTCTCCTTATGAATTAATTCCATGCATACTGCAGGTCTCTCCACTTGCTCCTGGTTTTAGAACCCTGAGGCATTGGTTGAAGAGTGGCTTGGATTAGGTTTTCTTGTGTTTCTTATATTTTAAAAGTTGCCATTATCTTGGCATTTCGTTGCACAACATAATGCTTCAATAAATATGTGTGCTTCGGGCTGGAGAGATGGCTCAGCGGTTAAGCCACTTGCCTCCAGTGCCTAAGGCCCCGGTTCAATTCCCCAGGACCCACATAAGCCAGACCCACGAGGTGTGGTCTCTCTCTCTCTCTCTCTTTCTCTCTGTATTTCTCTGCTTGAAAATGAATAAATAAAATATATAAAATAAATATATGTGCTTCTAGGAACTGTTCATTTTCCCTAAGGTATTCAATTTTTGCCATATAGTTATTCATAAAACTCTCATTATCCTCTTCATTTCTTTAAAAATTTTAGCAATTCCTCCACTTTTATCTCTAATATTTATTTTAAATCCTTTTTGCTTAATCTAGCTAAAGTTTGTCAATTATGTTAATCTCCAAAAAACACTTGGCTTCATTCAGCTTGGTCTTTGAATTTCTGCGTCTGTTTCTTGATGCTGGGGATTGAACCCCCACCTCGGGCATGACAGGGAAGCCCTCTAGCATACAGCTCCACTAGCCAATTATGTCAGCGTGACTAGAGCTGTAGGTTTTCCACTGGCTGCTTTTGTTGTATTTCGCACGCCATTTCTTCTTCTGCGTATCTTTAACCTTAGATTCTTTTTGAATGGTGCTTCTGGAATTTAATTTTTAAAATCTCTCCCTTTTCTCTATTCCATTTTTCCAGAATTCTCAGTAGTTGGATTTTTAGCTCTTAGGTTAATGGTGTACAACTTGTACTTGTTTCTTGACGTGGAAGAGTCACAATGTAAAGTTCGTTTCGTATCTATGTTGAAATGTGCAAGTCATGTGAATGCGCTCGTGCAGTTCTGAAGCCATCGCCACATCATCTCTCATCTGCAAAACCTGAAACTCAGTTTGATTTTTGCTCCACTTTCCCTCCTCCACCCAGACCCTGCTAACCACCACCCACTTTCTGCCTATGAGTTAAGACCGCTGTAGATGCCTCGTGCAGGTGGAATCGAACAGTTTGTGTCGTTGTGACTTGCTTATTCTGATAATCCAATGAAATAAGGTCTTTAGGGTTTGCCCATATTGTAACATATGACAAGATTTCCTATCGCCCTAACTCCACTTTGCTCTCCTGTGGTGGTAGGGAAGGCACCCAAGGTGTTAGCTTCTTTCTTGTAGCAGGCTAAGTCATATTCTCTTGGCTGTATGACCACACTCTGCTGTATCCTTTCAGCCATTGATAGATATGTGGATTGTTTCTACTTCTTAACCATTGTCATCAATGCTGCTGCAGACAAGACGGGCAGGTGCCCTCCGGACACTGCTGCTGGTTCTTCTGGATTTCCACCCAGAAATCACATTGCTGACGCCACTGCTTATCACTGCCCGTCACCCGCAGAGGGCAGTGATCACACAAATACACACACCGCTTGTGGGTTGACGAACGTGTGTTCTTCATTGCGGGGAACGAGACAGAATATATAGAGCTTCCTGGCCAATCAGAAAGCTATTTATTGATCTATGATAAGAACCTGTGCATAATAGCCAATCGAGATCACCTCCTGAAACTCATTAAGCCAAGCCCCTCTTGGCAGGCTGTCAGGTGCCGTCCAAGACTAAGCCAGGGTGTGCTTCCAAAGGCCCCCAAAGGCTTTCGCCCCCGACAACTGCTAATTCTAGTTTTAACTTTTCTATGAAATTTTACTATTTTCCACACTGGTCACATTTTGTGATTTTTCCAAAAGTATATCAGTGTTCCAGTTTCACCAGATCCTCACCAATACCTGCTAGTTGTTGAGGTTTTTCTTTTTTTGATGGTTTCCACCACAATATGTCTAAGGTCACAGACTCATTGTGAATTTAATTTGCATTTCTCTAATTGCTAGTCGTGTTGAACATTTTTTTTCAAAAATTGTCAACCACTAGATCTTAAATGTCCATTAAAATCCTTGCCCATCTTTAAATCATTTTTGTTGTTGAATTATGGGAGTTCTTTATATATTCAGGATATTAACCCTTATCATATACGATTTATATATATTTCTCCAATTTGTTCGGTTACCATTTCACTCATGAATACTCCCTTGAGGGCACAATCTTTTAGGCTTGATATAGTCTCATCTAGTTTTGCATTCATTGCTTATACCTTTGTTTACACATGCAAGATATCATTGTAAATGCCAATGCCATTAAACGTATCCCTACATTTTCCTCTAAGAGTGTTACAGTTTTTAGCCTTACATTTAAGTCTGTAATTCATTTTGTTAATTTTGTATATAAATTCCCATTTTTTTGCAGTGGATATCCATTTTTCTCAATAGCATTTGCTGAAGACTGTCATTTTCTCATTGAGTGATTGTGTGACTCTTTTTAAAGATAAGTTGATCCTATCTGCAGAAATTTTTCTGCCCTTCCTGTTCTGTTGGTCTGGTTATGTGGCTGAATCAGTTTTCATTACTTGAACTTTATAATAAGGAAATGAGGACACTTAAGCCCTCTTTGTTCCTTTTCAAAATTGTAGTTTTAGAGCCCTCCCTTAGAGATTCATGTGAATTTTAGGATGGTTTTCTTTCTACAGAAAATAGCATTGGAATCTTGAAAGGATGGCGTTGCCTCTGTAGACTGTTTTCAGTAGGAGAGCCTCTTGGTCTTGAATCCATGAGCATGGAGTGCTATGATGGTTCTGCTCTTAGGTTAATCCCCCATGTAACCTGTCCCCCACAAAAGATTCCCAGCTGATGGCAATTTTGGAACCTTGTTGGAGGTGTGTTTTGGGGGATGGGCTTATGGGTGTCATATCCAGCTTCCCCTTGCCAGTGTCTGGCACACTCTCCTGCTGCTGTTGTCCACCTGATGTTGGCCAGGAGGTGATGTCCAGCCTCCTCTCATGCCATCATTTTCCCTGCCATCATGGAGTTTCCCCTCGAGTCTATAAACCAAAATAAACCCATTTCTCCACAAGTAGCTTTTGGTTGGGTTCTTTTTTGAGCAATATGAAGGTTAGCTACAACAGTTTTGGTACCTGAGAGTGGAATCGTGTTGCTGCTAGAACCCTGATTCTGTGGCTTTGGCCTTGTGGAACTGATTTGCAGGAGGAATGTGGAAGGATTTGAAACCACAGCCTAAGAGATGCCTTGCAGTGCTGTAAGCACAGCTTGATGGATTCTGTTTAGCGTTGAAAGACCTGAATGCAGAAAGAACTATGGAATATGGGGTTTGGCTTACGAGGGTGAGAAGGAACTTTGTCAGGACTGGTCTAGAAGCAGTTTGTGTGAGAGGCTTGCTGCATTCTGCCTGCCTGTGTCCTGAAAACTTGTGCAGGGTTACTTTGCTTGGAAATGGACTGGTGTAAGCAGATGGAGATGGCATGGAAAGAAAGGAAATCTCTGGGTGGAAATTGCCGCCTGCCCAGCTGCAATTGTTTGAGAAACGACAACTATTGAGATTGGGCCAGGTGATCTTGATTTGCATTGGGACAGCAGGAAGAATGCAGAGTCTTTGAAGGGGCCTGAGTGCTTTGTTCCCCCCTGGATTAACAAATTGGTAATCCACCTGGTCCTATGGAGTATAACAAATGCAGGAAGAGAGGGTCATGGGATTTGCAACACGGTTTTTGGCCATGGGCAGTGTGAAGCAGGTGTGCTGGATTACCTGTGTGGACACCTGGTGGAGCCATGAAGCACTGTGGGTTGCAGTGGAGACCCAGTGAATGCCAGGACTATGGATGGCTGCCAAGGAGAGCTGCCAGCACTGGATGAAGGTTTCCTGGACTGTGAGTAGCCGGGCAGGAGGAGCAGAATTGGAACTCTAAGAGACCCATCACTAGTTATCAAACTTGGGGCTAGAGTTTGATGTTTGCCCTGTTTTGAATCTTGTATTGGTTGTGTCTGTCTTTGCCATGCCCAATGCCATCTTTTGCAGTATGAATGTTCAGTGCCATTATGGGATTTTTTATTTTTATTTTGGTATTATGGCTCAGTTGAAAGATGAGTGTCATCAGGATTGAGAAAAACTGGGGAGTTTTGGAGTCAAGCTGAATGCATTGCATTTTACATCATAGGTGGTTATCATTTATGGGGGTCAGGGCAGATTGTGATGTTTGATCCAGGTGTCCCCCACAAACGTATGTGTCCTGAATGTTTGATCACCAGGAACCTTGTTGGAGGTTTGTTGTTGGGGGCAGGCTTATGGGTGTCATAGCCAGCTTCCCCTTGCCAGGGTTTGGCACTCTCCTGCTGCTGTTGTCCACCTGGTGTTTGCCAGGAGGTGATATCTATCCTCTGCTCATGCCATCAGAGAGCTTCCCCTCAAGTCTGTAAGCCCTTTCCTCCACAAGCAGCTTTGGGTCAGGTTCTTTTCTGAGCAGCAATGAGAGGGTTAACTACAAAAGATGCCTTTCCATTTATGCACCTCCTTTTATTTCTCAGCAGTTTTGTAGATTTTCAGAGTACAAGTATGTCACCTCCTCACTTGGGTTTATTCCTGAATGTTTCTTCTTTTGATGTTGCTGTAAAGGGAAGTTCTCTTATTTTTACTATAGTCTTAATTTTCCTCCCACATCTGTATTTTGAGAAAATTCTTTAATTCTTGATTTTTTTAAAGGGATAAAAAGCCTGCTTAATTTCTTACAAATCTTTGTGTCTTCTGATGGCTTCTTTTTGTTTTATTTTGTGATTCCACTGGTGTTTTTGGACATCACTTTAAAAGTGGTGATTGGAACTGTCCTAAGTGTCACTTTTGGTTCTTGGGTTACTCTTTGCTCCTGGTTAGCTGTTTCACGTGTCCAGCTTGGTGCTTTTCCATCTCATTGGTCTTTTTCAAACATGTCGAGCTGAGCCGTGTGTACTGAAGGGATAGCTAGAATGGGTGTCCTCTGCCCTGCTGTAAAGTGATTCTTTCTCCAGTAGGCTGCTCACCTGAGCAGGATGGTTCACTGGCAGTGCCAGGTATGCCGGCATCTTGTACAGGCAAAAACAAAGAAAAGCTAGCCTACACACTGCCCCCAAAGGTCAAATGAGCCATGACACCCACACAGAAAAACCTCTACCTCCCTCTCTCCCTCCCCATTTTTTCCCAAGAATAGGATCCCATTTTTTGCCTTGGAATGAATGTCAGGTGCTAAGTTTTTCTCTGAAGTTTAGAAGAATGAGTGCAGAGCTGGCAGGTCTAGATTTCCCAGGTAATCCTTCACTGCTTCACTGCCTGACTCACCACTGGTGTTCTCTCCTAGGAACACCCCCACCCCCACCCTTCACTGCTTCACTGCCTGACTCTCCACTGCTGTTCTCTTAGGAACCCCACCCCATCAGAAACACCAACTAGTCTCAGCTGTTCTGGGATGCGGTTGCTTATATATCAGCATGCTTTTTTGTTGTTTCTAGAAATACATTAATACTTTTGCCTCAATTATGTCTCCTTAGCCACTTTCCTCAACGCATTTTGTTTTATATTTGTCTGTGCTATGGAATTTAATAGAGTTCACCTGGCCTCTCAAAATGAGCAACAGACTACTTTTAATCATATTTAATTTTTTCTCTGAAAATGTCCTGGTGAGTTATGCTCTTAAATCAGCATTGACAATTTCATGATGCAGAGGACAGGAAAGTGTCTATTAGCTTTGATCTCACATTTGTATGGCATTTGTGGCTATGAATGTTCTGTCCTCCCATCTCAGAGGACTCAATGTGTCTTCTGCCCCTTTTATTCCAGGATGCAATACTTTGTGCATGCTCAGTATCCAATTCAAAGGCCCTGTCTGTAATTATTAGACCATATGACTTCAATCCTATGTTGCTTTTAGATTATGGACTTTTAGACGCTTAGTTTATAAAATGCTCTTTGTGGATATTTAGAGATTCTAGCAATAACCAAGACAAGAAAGGTCTGTCCCTGTTTCATATGGAGCTCACACTCTAGGTGGTTAAAAGACAGACGTTTATGATATACAAGTACAAAGAGCTATTCTCATGCCGTATAATTGATACATGTGGGCAAGGATTCAACAATCAAGCCCCTCAGCCAACTCTTGACCTCCTAGAGACATTTCTTAGTGACGTCGAAGCTAGTTTTATGTTTGAGATTTAACAAACTAAACAGACTTTGCTCTCTCTACAGTTTTGGCACATGATGAACTCTAGCCCTGGTTCATGGAGAAAAGTGTATGAGACATCTTCCACCTGCTGGGAGTGTGTGGGACTACTGTTAAGACGAACAGGAAGTTTCAAATCAGTAACATTCTTCAATCAATATGAACTTCAGTTCTTTAAAATACATGTAGGAAATAAGCTTATGAAATAAATGTCCACAGAGTATTTAAAACTAGATCTTTGTTCCTGATTGCTTACCTTACTAGGCTTTTACCAGTTAGGTTTGCTGTTTCCCAGATAGCTAAGTGATCTGGCTAGCTGGTCCTCGTGTCTCTATCAGAGGGGCTCCATCTTCGGTATTCTAGCCTCACATGGATCCATGCTTCTTTACTTAATGAATGCATTTAAAATTGGAGCTCTAGCTGTTCTTTTTTTGTTAAGAAAAAGCCTATTTTCTGATTTTTAATGATTAGCTCTGATTTTTAATGGAGGCTGTGCTGTAATCATTCATCCTAAACCACAGGAGGGCTGAGTCCCATGTTGCATTTTATTTCATAAAATAATATTCATTGTCCTATTTGTATTTTTAAGGGCTTTTTTAATAGAAACTAATTATGTAAACAATTTGTTCTTCCAATTTTAATAATGAATAGGAATAGTAATGCTTTTAACTATCCAAATCATCTGTAATTATAGGCTCTTGGAATTAGACGAGACCTCACTGCCACTTGGATCCCATCCCTGAAGAGTCTAGCTCGTAGGTCTGAAGCGAGCATGGGATCTGCTGTCGACTTAGTGGCAGAACCAGGAGCTTCCTGAAGCTTGAGAAACATTGATTCATGTTCTAGCCACGCCATCAAAGTTCTATCACATCAGATCCTCGGGGTCCAAAAAGCCCAAGGTGTACTCATTCCTTCAGCCACTGTTTTGCCCACTGCTGTTACTGACTTCAAAGAGCCAGTTGGCTGATTGAAATTTCAAAAAACTGGAAAATTGGCCCCGGGGAAATGGAGCCCCAGGAATTTAAAGGTCAAAATTCAATTTCCAGGCAACTCTGTAACTTAAGAGATGTCAGCTGTGTTTTGTCCATCCTGTATCTGCTGGTTTTATAGTCTTAAAGTGGCCAGCACGGTGGTTCATAGTATTTGGAAGGCCGAGGTAGGATTCTGAGTTTTAGACAACCTTGTTTCTAGCTCTTAACATTTTGCAGTTTATTAACCCATTTTTCTTGGTGTGTGTGTGTGGAGGGGGAAGGAGGGTGTCCGTGCATATGGGGACCAGAAAACAATACTAGGCTTCATTCCTTGGGCACTGATAGTCTCTCACCAGCCTAGAGCCAGCCAAGTAGGCTAGACTGGCCAGTGAACTCCAGGGATCTGCCTCCACCTCCCCAGAGCTGGGATCAAAGTGCCACCACGCTTGGCTTTTTTACATGACACGAGGGATCACACTGGGTCCTCAGGCTTGTAAGACAAGCACTTTATCAACTGACTCATCTTCCAGCCCTAACCTCACTTTCGAAATGTAAACTTCTTTTCCTGACAAGTTAAAAAGTGAAGTTAAAACTTACTGCTAACACTTGAGATTACAGATTTGGAAAATAATCTTGCACCCTATGATTCTTGCTTGAAGTTGGGTTTTTCTCAGTCATGTGGACCTGGATCTGCATAATGACCAGCTCTGCTCCTGCAGCCTGCCTTCCCTGCCATAATGGAATGTATCCCCTCAAAACTGAACCCCAGAATAAACTCCTTCCTTAAGCAGCCTCTGGGATTTGTCCAAAAACTGTTCCTAAAAAGTTTCATCTGCACAAGGTCAATAACAGTAGGGCTACCTCAGCTGAACAAATGCAACATACTTAACAGACACCGAGCACTTCACATGCCCACCGTGCTAAGCTGTCCTCAAGAAGCTACCAGTTTACAGGACAGGCATTAAGTAAATATCCATTTGAAAACGAGGTAAAGTGTGGTGAAGTGATGCTTATGAAGAAACCTGAAGGAGCATGCACTAGCCAGAGGAAGACGAGTACAGAGGGGTTGTGTTTGCTTGAGAACAGGAAGCAAGCTTGTGAGATTCGAGCCTACCATGTAGAGCAAGAGCTTTGGTGGTTTGATCCTATGGGGCAAACAGCAAGCTAACATCCATTAATATAAATCCAAGATGTTCAGTGACCACTCCTTCGCCTGCCTTGTCCTAATGTCTCATGAGTCACAGCCACACAATTCACTGTCAGGTCAGACCTTGTGCTGCTTGCCTTTGTGGCTCAAAATCCAGAGTCCTGTGCTAAAGGCATATGTTCCTTCCCTGCTTGTGGCCACATGGCTGCAAGTGACTGCAAGCTTTGCACTTCAATGAGGTCTTAGTTACAAAGAAGCCAACCTTGCAGGGAGTACACGTATGCAACAAGTGATAAATATGAAAGAATACTAGTAAAATCCAAAGAAAACTGTTAATTATCCATAGCTAGCTCTAAAGTATCCTTTACACAGGAGTGAAAAACACTCATTTAGGTAAACCAAGTCTATGGGGGAAATGGCATTTAGTGCTCAGGAAAATATGAAAACACCAAGCTTAAAATAGTTGAAATCTTCTTGTCTTGTAAAAATGCTATCTTCTGATTTCTTCAGAAATGCCTGTGTATTGCTTTCACCCTCGTGCTCATTTCCTGGCAGGATCTGCCAGGGTGATGCTCATCCCAGGAGCCTAAGCCCGAGCTTGAGCCTGCTATGGGGTCAGACCAGGAGGTCAGGCTAGGCAAGGACACTGAGAAGCTGCAGGTAGAAGCGCATGGATAGGACACTAAGTGGGCGTGAAGGAACGGCCCAGGTGTCAGGATCCCTCTTCAAAGGAAGGATTTGCTCATCACAAAAAGGAAAATGTTGGTGACTTCACAACTCTGAAATACAAGCCTTAAACATAAAGTGACTGGGTTTCTTTTCTAAAGATCATGAAGCCCCATCTGAGCGCAGGGAACAACTGGCTAGGCATGCTCAGTGAGAAGAGCCAGGATGTTCTAGGACTTGTGTCAGGCAGCCCTGGGCTCTAGACCTATCAGCATCTTCAGACTAAGGCTTATCACACAGACAGTGACAGGAATTAGGAAAGTTCCTAGGCTTTCTGGAAACGTAAATAGAGTATTCTAGTTCTTAGGCTATGCAGCATGTAGGTGAGAAGAGAACACTTTGTGTTGCTAGCTCTCGAGCTGAGATGGGACGTGGTGTGGATAAAGAGAAGTTCCAAGAGCATGCCAGTGAGTTAGACGGGAACGTTCATTAGGAAGAATTATCCACCCACTGAAGCCATACTTTCCCAGAACCCATGGGCTACAGATTGTGGCTGTATCTGTTTTCCATGCCTGACCTTCTCCTTGTTCACATGAAAAGTCACTTTGGTCACTGACTGTGAAGCAAACCTGGAAACAGACACCTAAGGTGGATTTTCTTAGAATTTTTTACTCAAAGATTAAACATGAATCAAAAGCAAGAAAGTGGTGATATGACCATAAATATTTTTATTAAATGTGAAAATACAAGGGCATAAAAATAGTGCCCATATTTGTAGACATGTATGAGCCCCATCTGAAGTAATTTTAGGTTCCTGTTTTATTAAAACACTAAAGTGAAATAGATTAAGTTAGTTTTGTCTCATTCAAAACAAATTATAACCTTTAAGAGTAATAATTTAATTCTCAAACATCTCTGATTTTTATCTCCCTTGTTCCCTGCTTCCCTCTGCAGGTATTTCATTCACACATGAGTGCAACAAAACCTGTTGTTACTGTACACAAAGCCACGCAGTGGCTAATTTTACTCTTAAATCATTCAGCAAATGAGATAATCTATAAAAGACAAAAAAGGTATCTACCCCTCTTAACAACATTTGAAATTACAGAATAAATTCTGCCACTAACAGAAAGGAATGATCTGGTCTAGAATAGGATATTAGTAGCTGAAAAATTAATATTTGCCTTCGTATAACTATGGGAAAGTCAAATACATTCAAGAAAGTTGTCTACATTTCTCCAGGTTACCTCACCGATGCACTTACTGAGAACATTTCCCAAGGCCTGTCACCATGCCCTGTGTCTGTAAGGCAAGTTGGTTCTCACACAGAACCTGAAGAGCCATTTTTAATTTATACATCTTTCCTGCTTTCTTCATGGTAAATATCAAATACAATTTCTGTACAATTGAATGTCTTTACAAGTTATCTTACCAAGAATGGGAAATGGTACCAATTTGACATTGTGACTCTACTGGCTTTTTTTCTTAGTTATCAGTAATATTTTTCTCTTTAAAACATATCACAAATAATTTCATATTCCATTATCAGAACTCCAGCTTGTTTTCCATACTGATAGTTTAAAATCAACTTTTAACACTGACTAAAGAGAAAGATTTTTAAAATTAAAACGTTACATCCAACTTACATAAGTAAGCTATGGTAATTATTTTCAGAATTTCATCTATTCATAGTAAGAAAGAGCAAACTTACAGAACCCAGGGAGTTAATTAAATGAAGTATCCCTTTTTGAGCTTCTTCCATAACACTGACAGTGTGTTTCATTCTTCCCACTGTGGAAAGCACCTATGGTGTACAGGTTAATGACACTGCCCTCAGGAAGCTTCCCAAAAAGAAGGAAGGGCTAAGCCCAGAAGAGCAGTCAGCTAAAGTGAGCTCTGATCATGTTACTTGCTATCTGCGGTCCTTAACAGAAACTGGAATGCGGAAGTAGCCTGTAAAAAGGGGTGTTTTCACATTGCAAGGTGGCCTGTGTCAGCAGGCGGGAGCAACAACTCTTCTCTGCCTGTACATCCAGGATTGTTCAATCCCAGCATAAAGATAGTCCTCATTACCAAAGGGCTGCTAATGGCCATCCAGGATGAAGCTTAGTCATTCCTTCCTTCACTAATCAGCAAAACAAAGAATGCCAGACTTCGTTTCCCTCCGTGGCATTGGCTCTTGGCACCAAAGCTTCTCTTTTCTCTCAAGTGAGCACATTTCAGTTAGGATGATTAAATCCTTGGTCATTTTAGTTGTACAAGTAGAAAAACAAAATGCAGTAAGCCCTCTGGGAAGGAACTTGGAGCTTCACAGATCTGGGACACATTTCCCATGCAGCCCAAACTCCCCCTGGCTGCTTGTCAATGGTGCTTCCTTGACTCTGGCTGTGAAAACTCTTGCTTTCTAAGTACATGGAGGCCATCACTGTACTCCAAAGATGCCACAGTGACAGCTACAAAAGGAACGAGATTGTAAACAATTGTTATGTAAGTACTGATAGGATGAGACTAGAATGTAAAAATATATAAAATGGGCTTACCTCATGAAATATTTTCATACTGACTCGAATTTTGAGAAATTAAGACAAAATTAAAGTTGCAAGGCATTCAACAGTTTTACATTGTTAAATTTATTGGTAAGAAATGGGCTCCTGGGGTAGATGCAAAAAGCATCAAGTGTTTTTGCTCACCTATATACATTTATGCCCTTCAGTTAAATAAAATAAAAAATTTTTTTAAAAAAGCATTTTCCCACGTGTTTAAGGGTGTGACCACTGAAGAAAACTGCTTGCTGCTACAGACCCTCGGTCAAGATGCCTCCCCAACTAGTGACCAGGCCCAGTTCCATCAGTGTTTAAAATGGTTCAAGACTAAACCAAAATCCTCTCTAGAATAAAGGTTGCAATTGTTACTGAAAATAATTCTTTTAGATTTCAATGCAGCATCAGTAGTTCCATAAATGTTCAATGTTCCTGGTTTAGTAACTCACTTTCAGGGCAAAATTATCCCATATACAAAGTCTGAATAGTACATTTCTTAAATAGTTATTTTCTCAAAAAGCACAAGGAAGATGCATCAGGAGGAAATGCCATCTTACTACATGAAATGCTAGTAGGTAGACAGCCAGAGCTGAATGGGTTTGCAAGCCTGTCCTTTTTCCTCAGCAGAATCCAGGCTAGTGAGGCAGATATGCCACCAGGCCACAGCCACAGCCAAGCAGGCTGGACTGAAGAAAAAGAAAGTGGTACTGCAAACGGGCCTTCAACAACGTTGTTACCCGGCTACAAGTACCCGAACTCTGTGCCACCTTACTTTTGTCTTGCTCAGGGTAATGTTAAACAAAAGGGCCGAAATATGAGTTAAGTCTGTATTCTCATTTAAGTTTTGAACAGCAAAAAATACATGCTGCGCATCCACCCAGAGTCTACACTAGACATACCAACTACCACATGTGATGGCAAGCTTCCAGAAAGATGGCCGCTATTCCCTTGTCAGTCACAGCCATGTTGACAACGGTGCAGGAGACAAGTGACTGGACTGTCCCTCGGAGCATAAAGCTCAAATGTTCACATTCTCTTTAGAACAATCCACGCTCATGAAGATGGCAGCTCCTTCTTGTAGGTACCCAGCAAGGTGCAGAGAGAGGACTCTACCTGCTCCAGCTATGGGAACACTTTCATGGGTGAGACACCTCAGACCACTCAAGAAAGGACACACAGAAATACAACGATGCCCTGCCTCCCTGCGCTTGCCAACACACCAACCTCCAACCTCATGTGTGAAACAGAACAGTGTTGTTCTTATAAAGACAACTCTTTGGTCAGGAACAAACTGAGAGATTTGAAGATTTTTTCATTAGGATCCTAGAACAAAGTTTCTTTGTTTTTAATGTTCAAAAAACTTAAGGAAGAGGGGCAGTAAAACAGTTGGTTTAATTAAAGTGGAATTTAAATCTAAATGGTCCTCCTGAACTGAAGGGATTAAACCCTTGCCATGAGTTCCAGCTTCTGTGGAAAGGGTTACCGCCGCCTCCTTGTTGGCTCTCTGCATCAAGGGGATCTTCTCCATCATCAAACTTCTTCCTCATCTCTAAGGAAAACAAATTAAGACTAGGTATTAACTGAGGCACAGGGATGGGGCTTATAGAACCACTTTTCATTTATCCAGCAGTTGTGCCTAATATCCAATCCCACACTCTCTCATTCCCAAACAAAAGAAAAAAAATTCCAGAGTCACGCTCCTGTGGAACACCACTCCAGGCCCCTAAGCAAGAACCTCACTGATCCCCCTCCATAAAGTGTCTTGTGTGCTCTCCAGAGCCCTGCTCTTCCAACTCCTCAGGGTAACACCACAGGTGGAAGCATGGAGGAAGGGCACACTGAGGAGCAACGCAGGGAGAGGCAGAAACCAGACCTTCATCCTGAGAACAGGAACTAAAGAAAAAGACCGGCATTCTTCTCTTGATGCTCCTCACACCTCGCTAAACTAGACTCCAGACTCAGGTCTGAAGCTGTCCTAGCCTCATACCACAGGAGCAGAATCTATCCTAATTGTCAGGATACTATGAGTACTTAGCATTTGCTGAGTTACAGGACAGGCACTGTGTCCCTACTGCACTTAGCAGTGAAGTGCACCTGTCTCCCTTCCTACAGTACCAAGGACTTGGGAAAAGGGATCAATGAACTTCAACTCTCCCTCTTAATTTTCAGAATAACATATGGTAACGCATACCAACCAGTAAATCTATTCACTAGACTCAAGCAAGACTGGTCAACACAGAGGCCATGGCTAGCTGGCTGCTCTTCTACCTGTCTGCAATCGAGCCTGGCATGCTGGTCTCCTCACCAGGTTCCAGAGACACTTAGAGTCTGGTAGAGAACTCATCACTGATTTGGGAGGCTGGCAGGAATCTAAGAGATACTTCCATTTACTTTCAGTGTTGTGTTCTCACATCACAAGTGAGAAAACACATCAAGAAATTATAGAAACTTGTTCGAGTAGAATAACACACTAGAGCTTTCTGAATCCACATTTGATGTTCTCTCCTCTGCACCGTGTGCCAGAGGGTCCCCAGAATGAGGTAGGGGCTGGGGACCAGTCAACCTTCCAAGTCCACAGACAGCCCACCCTACTGTCTACCTCCCACCTGGCAGAGGACCCGCTCACTGCCTGCCCTGCGTGGAGGAGATGCAGAAGGAAAGGCACCTGGGTCCGAGAGGACTTCTTTAGCAGCCGCTATGTCAATGAACTTTTTTTCAGCTTTTTTCTTTTCTTCTTCATTCTGGAAGTTATCTGGGTGCCACTGAAGTGCTAATTTTCGGTATGCTTTAATGATTTCTTGTTTTTTGGCATTTCTGAAGAATTGAAAAATTGAGACTCATTAGTTAAGAAGTAACTTGGCCTACAAGCAAGAAAATCAGGAGTTATGCTGAGTCCCCTCATGGCTGGGGGAAGCTCAGTGGTAGAGGGCTCACCTAGCATGCACAAGACCTTGAGGTTTGATCCCAGCACTGCAATAAAATTTTACCTATCACTGAGTCCTGATTATTTTCCTGGAGGTACAAAGGTCTAGGCCAAAGAGTTGGCAATCATTAAAGGCCAGGCTTTCTTGGATTACTTGCTCACTAAGAATCTTACTGAGAGTAGAATATAAATTTTTACAGCTGACCCTCTCTGAATCTCCATGTTGCCACAATTCAATTTCTTTCTTGGCATTAAAAAGATATTCTAACTCTTTGTTCCCTTTGTTTGGGGTTTAGCTTACTCTATAGCAGTAAGAACGTCTTAAACTTTGTAATGAAAACTGACAGCACAACTTTATTTTTAGGCCCAAAGGAAAAGGAGGCGTGTCCCCTTTCCTTTCCACATCCCCACCCCCTCTCAGTGTCCACCCCTACACCAAAGGAAATGCTTCCCAATGTCATCTAGACCTAGGACCTATTTGTCCATGTCCTACTCTCTATCAAAGAAATTCAACTGATGATGCTAAAGATTGTTAGAATAATGACTGAAATTGCATGATTAAATGACATGAAGTAGATTAAGGAGAAAGCTATGATTAGCTTTAAAACAGCTGATTAAATACAGCAAGCCAACCAAACTGCCTTACTACCAGGTGTGGTTGTTCTTTTTTAAATAAGCATGCCCAAAGGATAATGCTACTCTAACTCTTGGCTAGAGAAGCTTTTCTTTTTCAGATGCCGATGACCACACTGGGATAATGCAAAAAACATCACAGTGCTGAGAAGAAGTGACAGTGGAGTGTTCAGCACTGGGACATCTCTATCACACTTCCCGAGGCTCTGGGTCTATTTCGGAAGAGGTGGTGGAAAGATTCTAAGAGCCAAAGGAAGGGGAGGACTGCTTGCAACACAAACTCCCAGGCAAAAAAACAGCCTTGATTCATGATTGTGCAGTGCCTAATAATACCTAACATAATGGGAGGAAAAGATGATGACACCAAAACAAAACAGAGAGTAAATGAGAGGGGGAAGAAATATGGGGAGGTTGGGGGGAGGGGGAGGGAATCATAATGGTTTATGGTCTATAATCATGGAAGCTATCAATAAAAAGTTAAAGTAGAAAAAAAACTTTACTAATTCACCTTTTTACTCCCAAGATTTTATAATAATCCCGTTTCTGTGACTGTTTCAGTAATCTCTGTGCCTTCTCCAGACCTTCCCGGATCTGCTGGTCATTTTCATTATGTTCCTGGGCAGCTTCATAATCCTGAATGGCTGTAGAAAAGGTTCAGAGAATGCCATTAGGGAGAATTACGGTTCACTCCCTTTACTTATCCTACAAACTTGGTACCAAAGTCATGAAGCCTGCCCCTTCATTCACCATTACTGTTAATAGCCTACATGATATCATTTTCATAATTTTGTTCACAAACTTACAAAAACCATAAGACTAACATTTTTATTCCATCCAACAGAATTCACTGTGGCTGGTTTACCTATCTACCTCTAGTCACACGTCCTTCAAGGTATTTCAATAGCAATAACACACAGCAACATACCCTAATCTAGGAATGAAACAGACTCTGAGGGAAAAGGAGAGGAACATGTTTCAAGATACACAATTTTGCCACCTAGGCAAACTCATAATTTCAAATAAATTTCATTCCTTAATATAGACTATCCTCCCCCCCAACCCACCCAACTCAGTTTTTCTTTTTATTTGCACATGTGCGGTTTGGGTGAATATGTGCGGTTTGGGTGAATATGTGCTCTCCTGCTCTAGGGTCAGTTGGGGAACTGATCCCGGGCAGGCAGCCTTTGAAAGAAAGCACCTTTAATTGCTGAGCCATCTCCCCAGGTCTCCTCCTCCTAGTTATTTTTTAAATCATATGAAATAGTACAGTATGTATTTTTCCTAATATAAAAATGTACAATGATAGTTTCTTATGGTCATATTATTTCAAGTAGTATATAATAGGGACTGAGGAGAGAGGGCTCAGTGGTTAAAGGCACTTGCATGAAGCCTGCAGGTTCAAGCTCCTGGTACCCACATAAAACCAGATGCACAAAGTGGTACATGCAACTGGAGTTCATTTGCAGTGGCAAGAGGCCCTGGCATGCACATTTGCTCATGCATGCTTGCTCTATCTCTCTTCATAAATATATTTGTGTAAAAAAACAGTAGTAACTCATAAGAAACATAACTATGGATGACTGTCTTCTCACAGACATTCAGTAGACGGAGCATGGAACCCGAGAAAACAAATCTAAGAGTGACATAAGAGGAAGTATATTTTTGAAAAAGTAAATGACACCCAGTTTATGTTTATCTCATAGTTACAAATGAGCATCGTAAAAGTAAGACAGAAATATTATGTTCATAGATAGTATTACATGTTAGCCCATTCATTTTCTAGTCCCTTAAGTCTAAGCAAATCTTAATTTTATATTCTACTGAACTGGTTTCAACAGCAGATCTCTTTCCTCGGGTACTTTTAACTTTTAAGTTCTACTAAGGAAGAACTAATTATCAAATTAATTATCAAATCTCAATTTCTTTTCTAAAATCAACATTTCCAGGTAAGTCTGTTCAAAATAAAAGGCAGCTGGATGTGTGCAGATTTCATATAATTAACCTTTAGAACTGCAAATCCAACCCCTCAAAGGTTTACCTTCATCATACATCTCTTCTATCAAGTAGGCTTCAGCTCGATCCTTCAATGCATTCACATTGTCAGGCTCCACCTGTAAAACTTCAGAGCATACTCTGATAGCTTCAACAGGCTTCTCATCCTAGAAGTAGATATGAGAGGAGAGTTTGTGACTGTTACCACACATGCTAAGGATGTGCACTTGTGGGAAACAAGTCTAGAGTTACCTTAGAAAAGCAGTGACAGATCCTTTCTTTAGAACG
Organism: Zapus hudsonius; assembly: GCA_004024765.1. Lineage (NCBI taxonomy): Eukaryota > Metazoa > Chordata > Mammalia > Rodentia > Dipodidae > Zapus > Zapus hudsonius. The sequence continues at coordinate 25,626 of PVHP010003877.1, read as the reverse complement.
AATCGTATACTCAGCAACACCAGGCTCCATTTTCATGACAGACTCATACTTGCTGATTGCATCTGTGTATCTGTTAAGTAAGCAAAATTGTGATGACTTATAGTGAAAGTCTAAAAAAATTCCTGCTGTAGAAACCCTTCTTTCATTGTGTGTTGCTTAAGCAATTTTAACTAAATGAGCACAGCACTTGCCTTATCTCAAGTGGCCTGGAAGATATAATCCAGAGACAGGAGTCTTTAAAACACTAGGCCACAGAATACAGGCACAAACTAACACACGCCAACCAAACCAAGAAAAGCACCTAGTTATGATCTTAAACTGAGCAATAAAATAGGCTGAGTCTCATTCCGTGGTTAAGTACACATTTTCATGAAATGAACAGTCTATTACATGCATGCCATTAAGAACAATGAATGCTAATATTCACAAATACATTGTAGTTCTTTATACAGGAAACTGCTTAAATTCCAAATAGTCATAAAACATTTCATAACAATGAAATGAGCAATGTTCTGAAATAGAGTAGACTTACACTAACTACATGGTACAGAGAAACCACGTGACGTGGCTCCAATCAAGAGCTATTGGAAGCTGTTGCCAGCATAACTTAGCATATACTTTTTATATTAAACTTTATATTTTAGACCTACAAGGAGTATACTCTAAGACAATAAAAATACATATGACAATGTTTATTACCATTTGTACATTGCATATAGAGCTCTATATGCTCTATACTTTTATATGACCATCAGGTTTGTGTCCATCTGAGTTTTATTCAAGAGCTCTGATGTCATTAGACAGTTTTTCAGGTGCACTATCCTATGGGATCACCAGTGCACCGTGAATTAACCCATCCTCCCTAGTTGCTCTTGGCCAGGTATTTGGTCAGAGCAAGGAAAAAAGTGACTAATACCATTACATGAAGTAACGGACACTTCCAAACAGGGTCATCATAGATTCATTCCAAGACAGATCAGACTGAAAACTTGTGAATACTAAAGAAAATCTAAGTCACCAGCTTCTTTCCTCACTGAGCTGTTGACCGAAGTGACCCATGAGGTTCCTAAAACAAGACAGGATTCTGTCAAAGCTCTTGAATGCCCACCTCAGGCCTGAGGTAGGATCCTGTTGCTGAAGAAACCACAGAAAGCCATCTATCAGCATCGAGAGACCCTGCGAGGTCCAGAACGGTAACCAGCCCCCAGATGGTAGTTAGTACAGTGCTGTAAGCTGCCAGAGAAAGCCAGTCAACAACAGCTGGAGTAAACAGAGACCACTGGTATGAAAAGCAGTCTACAGCCAGGAGTAGGCTGAACACACTTCCTACTGGGAGTGAACAGCGAATCAAGAAACGAACACTTGTGCAATGGAGGTGCCAAAGCCTGGGGGAGGCAATCAACAGCTTTTAATTTGGCCAAGTAATCCACTCAGTGATGGGGAGCCCTTAACTGGAACTGGGGACTCAGGGCAAAATGCTCTGGGAACCAAGATGTTGGGACCCCAAAGAGAAATGTACTTTACAAGTGATTTACAAAGAGGCTACTCACAATAGAGTCGAACCAATTCAGAAATGTGTATCTCAGTTAACCTAATACTGATCTCACTCATCGATAGAGATTCTGTTTGTATTTTTCAGAAGGCAGCAAGAGAGCTGTGGCTCCTCCAACCCTACCAAGGAACCACAGGCCGACAGCTGACATCCTGGCAAGAGATGAGCCACACCAGATCTTCCGTGGAGGCTCCACATGGAACCCCGCAGAGAATGGTGGGATAAGCAAGAGACCTATAACCACAGCCAATTAGTCTACCCAGGAGGAGCCAGCGAGACAGACACCAATGATCTTCAACACAACCTAAAGCAGAAGTACAGAGGCCACTAAGACCTCAACAATAAAGCAGCCTTCATACTCACCCACCATGACTCAAAGAACTGAGCAGAAGAGGGGGCAGAAAGATTGTAAGAGCCATGGTAGGGGAGAACTCCCAGAGATATGGCCCCCCTCAGTAGCAACATACAAAGGGGGTTGGGACCGGATTGACTCCAAGGCTATCCATAATCCCTTACACCCCATGGACTGATCCAGACTGCCCATGGAGGATATCCAGCTGATTGGGGACAGGGAGGAGGGAATTTGGGGATACAAACTCATTATCTGCTCATTCAATATATCTAATTATGGATAATATGCATATAGATACATACATATATAAAAAAATCTAGAGAGCAAGAAAATGATACCTTATCTTTAGAGATTAAAAACTAGCAAAATGGTAAACAATTTCTTATTGGCAACTATGGAGGGCAGAAAGAAGTAGCCCAAATTTTTCAAGTGCTAAAGATCTGTTAAACCAAATGCTATATCCAGAAAAAAAATTCCCCTTCAGAATCAAAGGGAAGTCAAGACATTTTGAAGTAAAGGAAACTAGAATATATCTCCAACAAACCTATCCTAAAAGCTGGTCTCTGAACAGAAGGCAAGGGTGAGGATGAGAGCACTAGAGCCAGGGGCAGAGGTCATGCTCAGGACACATGAAGCTCTGGGTTTCATCTCCAGCACCAAAAAGACAAGAAAACAAAGATGACAAGCAGAAACTTGAAGCGTTAAGTGAGAAAAAAAGAAAAACACAAAATATGAGTGTTCAGTTCTGAGTGCTTCCTTTCTATGGTTTATGTACACTTTGGCTCCAAAAAGTTGATATATGGGGGCTTGATCCCTATGTGGATCTGTATGGAAGACAATTAGGGCAAGGAGATACCACCCCTGGAAGCTTAGGTCTTAAAAGAGCAAAAAACTATCTCACATGCTTGGCACCTTCTGCTTCAGTCACACTGGGGCTCAGCCAGGAGACCCTCACCAGGGTGCCTTCAGCATGTGACCTCAACTTGACAGCCACCAAAATCATAAACCAAAATACCTAAGTGGCAGTCATACCCATAAACCAGGAAGTCATTACAAAACCCTCTTGTTTATGTGTGTTCAGGAATTCTGTTCTAGCAACACAGAGAAAACAATACTCTCAAGCTTTCTTCTCTTGAAGTTTTCAAATTTATGTTTGTTATTGAAGCAAGTGAATATTGTTATCTAATGTGGTACAGGAAATATTTAAGACAATTATAAACAGGAGATACTTAAAGGGAAATAAGGTTATTTTCCCTCACTTAACTGCTAAAATGTCACCTCCACACCTCTAGTAAGTTATAGCAACAGCAAGCACTAAAAAGCAATTTTTAAAAAGGCAACATTCAAAGTTCTATAAATAACATTTTTCTTAAAAAAATAAGTTCAAGTAACCTGCATGAAAGTTGAAAAAAAATTTTAAATGAAAACAAAGAATAAAATGGCATTTAAGCCCTATGTATTTTCGTTAATTGTAAATACATCAAATTACAAAAATGAGCATAGTACATTTTAAAACATGTCCCAATTATAGGGTGCTTATAAGAAAATCACTTCAAAAATAAGCAAGTTGCAAGTAAAATAACATAGAAAAGACATGTAAATATAGAATATATTTACATATATAGAAATATACTTACATGTAATATAGAATATAGAAATATATTTACAAGCAAATATAGAAACAAAGCACAGAGTCCAGCCACTCCCTCCCAGCTGTATGTAATTTTGAAAGTGAACTGAAGAGGCATTTATCTACAAAGCCTTACAGTTGTTATCCATGCTTGGGTAAGACTTCAGTGATACCGCTATTTATGAGGTCACCCATTCTCCTATAAGCTCATTGGTTCCCCTCCCGGGAGGAATACTTACTTTGGTCTGCCATTGCTGACCTATGATGTGAGAAAGTATAGGGTTTTCTTTTTGCATTTTCCAAGGAAAAGTACAGGCATGCATGTAGTACCTCATGCCCTAACAAGGCCCCAACAGAACCAGAGGTGAGTTTAGGAGAAGCTAAGCTGCGTGAGCGTAGTGCCCACGAGGACAATCCCAATGTGGGTGTCCTTCTCCACATGTGTGGAATGAATGACATGACTTCTTGAATGTGGTTTGCCCAGGGCAGATGGGCCAGAGAGTAGAGTGCAGTTTCTGAAGGTAGTGTGTGTGGAACAGAATTGTAAGGAAGCTATGGAGGAAGCCGCACTACACCTGCTGTGGCAATTGAACTGAAGTTCAGCTCTGCCCAGAAAGAGCTTGCCTGTGTAAGTAAGGAAGTAAGAGAAAAGATCATGCATGTGACATCCTCTATAGTAGCCTCCAGAAGTCATAAAATCCCAGTGCCAGACATGAACTAACTTAGCTCCCTCTGAGTTGTTGGCTAGGGAGGCCTCTGAGGTCCTCAAAACAATAAAGCTATTGTCACTGCTGTTGGCTACAGGACATCCGAGCATCAAGCTGGGAACGAGCTAGAAGCTTTTACCCTGATGGCTAGCTCTCATAGGCCAGGAGGCACTATGCAGGCCTTCAGAGGAATCGTCACCAGCAGTCCTAGTTGGCGGCAGACCCTGTGCACACACAATCATCACATACCAGGTAAACTGGGCCTGCTGGTGTGACAGTGGCATGGTTGCACTGGATGCAACCAACTACTTTCCGGTTGGATTTGAGGCACGCTTTACAAGACATAATTCACATCTGGTACTGCAGGTCCAGTAAAAAGCTGTGTCCTCTGGAATTTTCTATTTACACCCACAAATCATTGCTGTTATCAGCCTTGATCAGGGAAACGTCTTTGTGTATGAGTGACAGATACTGTAGACTTACATAGGGTCAAACAGATAATAAATTAGTGACCTAATAATGCTCATCTGTAAATGGAAAAAAAAATAATCAGACATCTGTATCTCCCCCTTGCAAGACTCAAAAAATATGGGGCAGAAAGAATTTAAAAGCCAGATGGAGTGGAATGTTGTGGAATGCTGTCCTTTGAGCTCCACAGTCATCACCATGTGTGCGTGGGTGCACATGTGTGCAGGCTATGTCAGCCTTTATTGTTCTCCACCTTATTTGTTGTTTGGCTAGTCTAGCTAGCCCCAGTGGGCTCGAGGAATTCCCTGTCTCTTCCTCCTGAGCATTAGAATGACAGGCATGCAATGCACCATCACTGCCCAGCGTTTATGAGTATTCTGGAGATTCCAACTCAGGGCCTCAGGCTTGCACAGCAAGCACTTTCCCAACTGAGTATCTCCCCAGCCCTGCCATTACCATTTTAATCATAGCAATTGTGATTACTTGCAAGAGACCCTAAGATCAGACTTGTACTTTTTCTCTTTAGAAGGACAGGGTCAGGAGTGTCATTACACCTGCAATTCCAGTCACTCCCTTCTGCACCTTCCTCCTGGGTGTACGTAATTCTGCCCTAGCTGCACATGGTCTCAGGAGGTTCTAGAGTAAACAGAGGGTGGAGGTTAACTGAAAGGGAGACTCCATCTCTGCAGCTATGAGGAAGTCATCCATGCTGGGATGATGACTTTTCAATGATATGGCTGTTCTGGGGTCACCCATGCTCATTTGAGTGATTCCTCACACATCTTCCTGCAAGCCAATAAACTCACTGGTTCACCAAGCTAGACATGATGGAATGTTTACTTTGGTCTCTTGTTGGTACCCTATCTAGGGTGAGTAGATGGTTGTTCACACTTCCTCAGAACAAGTTTGCACAACAAACCTATATATATTATGTCAGCACTTGGGTTCAAACCCAGGACCTTACATATGCCAAGTAAGTGCTATACCACTGAGCTGCATGTCTACCTATCAAAACTTATACATAAAGCAATGGGTGGCCATCTATAGGTGTTCTGGCTATACAAACTAGTAAATATCCATAACACACAAAATATTATGCAATAAATATGAAGGAAGCACTGATGCATAATAATCTGGATATATTTCCAGAAAATTATGTGAAGTGGAAAAAGCAATCCTAAAAGTTTACATATTGTATGACAAAGAATATAACCATCATTTCTAGAAGCTAAGAAAGAGATAGGAACAGGAGACAAGTAGCTGTAGGTAGAAAAGAGTAACATTAGAAATTCTTGTCATGGTGAGATCAATTAGCATCCTGATTATGGTTACTATAGTACCCCATCCAAAATATAGTTTGCAAGACAATGGAGTAAACTGGGTGAAGCATACTCATGACAACAGCTTACAAAGGTATTAAGAGGAAAAAAGTTGGAGCCTACCTTCTCCTAAGCAATTCTCCTGCCCCAGCCTATGAACTCCCTTTATAATCAATACTTTTAGATGGATTTAATACTACCTCCCCAAGGAATTTCTTTTACTCCTTCACCACTCTATGTGCGGTTAATTACTTCTTTGGTGCTCCAATTAAATGCTTTGCACTCAAGCACTTTGGAATCATATCCTTTTTTGCCCGTGCATTTGTATTCAGTGTGCATATGTGTGAATGCATGTTCACATGTGTGTGGGCACGTATATAGGTGCCCATAGGTGTGTGGGTATGTGGAGACCAAAGGTTGATGTTGAGTGTCCTCGACTGCTCTCTGCCTTATATACTCTCTTGAGCCCAGAAAAGGCAGATTCTACTCTTTAGCTAGCCAGTGTGTCCCACGGATCCTGTCTCTGCTGGGCCGCCATGCCCACAAGCATTTATGTGGTTCTGAGGATCTGAACTCCACTCTTCATATTTACATGGCAAGCCATCTCCCTATCTCATATCATCTTTCAGTAACCACTTTATATGTCTGCCTCCCACACTAAGCTATAAACATTTTAAATTTTATTTATTTGGGGTGTATGTATTCATGTCCATGTATGTAAGTGCAGGCACATTGTACCATGAGGTTTGTGAGATAACTTTTGGTGTCAGTCTTCATCTTCCAACATGTTTGAGACACAGTATCTCAATATTCACTGCTCCATTATGCAAGCTTCTGAGGACTTCTCCTGTCTCTGCCTCTCTTCTTTCCAGCAGGTGCACTGGGGTAACAGAAGCCCGCCACATGGTGTCTGGGTATCTGAACTCATAGTTGCACAGTAAGTGCTTTACCCACAGAGCAATTTATAAACCTTATAAATTAAAAACCATAGTAAAATGCATATCTGTATCCTCAGTACATAGTTCAGTGCTTGACATAGGAGACAATAAAACACTGGATAACAAATAAGAATGCCTTGCGGTTAGCATCACTTCTCTTTGGCCTTGTTCCTGGTAGTTGTGCTGAGGCCCAGGGCTATCTATGAACACCTGAGCCTCAACGACAGTGACAGTTCACCAGCTCATTTGTTCCCATAACCACAGAAAAGGAAGGCTGAATTGTCAGCATAGGTCTATTCCTACCTGCCATCTCTGATGAGCTCTTCAGCTGACTCGATCAGCTTATTCAGTTTCTTCACCTGTTTATAGTGTGCAAAACACCTTTTATGATCCTGATCAAGTTTAAGACATTCACGAACTTCACTGCTCATGTAATAAAAAAAGGAAATACTCCAAGTCAAAATAATCAATGAGTAGTTTTCTGTATTAAATATAGAAATCCTAATAAAAGTTTTTTATTGTGAATCAAAACATACTGGTTTTATAATTTAAAATACATTTTTACATATGACACTATATCATGAACACAATAGTTCAAATTAAAATGGCATATGGAGCTATACATTAGACACTTCTTAGTTTCTAAAATAACACTCGCTTATTTTACTAAGCATATTTCATGAAAATGAACAATGTAAAACTATAATATCTTAGGGATAACATAAAACATAAATGGTTATAGATATAAAAGCAGTCTTAACCATATAATTCTTATTAATTTGATATGAAAAATTTAAAAGATGAGTCATTATCTCAATGCCAACAATAAAAGATTGACTAGGGTGGCTGCACCAGCACTGACCTGAGGGATAGCTCACGGTCTCCTAGTTGGTAATACCGTGTGCTTATTTTATAGCACTGACCTGAGGGATAGCTCATGGTCTCCTAGTTGGTAATACAGTGTGCTTATTTTATAGAACGCCTCGGTGTTGTCATTCTTCAACTTCGAAGCAGCTTTTAAGTCACTGATAGCTTTCCTAGTCTCTCCTTCTTTTATAAAACACTCAGCCCGAAGTTCACGTAATTCTGCATCCCAAACACAAACCTTGAGAAACAAAAGAACTAGACTTTAAGAAACATTAAAGTATCCCATTAATTCTTGCACCCACATACCTTACCTACATATATATAAACATAAAACATCCTCCACTGATGTCATGACTTCTATATTACAAATACTGTTTAAAAGTCTGAGACAATTATGTGATAATTTCTCTAAGGATACTTCAACAAAGGGCCTTTTTCATTCTTCTTTGGGTTCCATAATTCTAAAACTCTTGAGTATAAGAAACTGTAGTATTTACATAGTGAGTTCCAGGCCAACCTGAGCTAGAGTGAGACCCTGTCTCAAATAAGAATAAAAAGATAAACGCCCATCCCATGTTCCCACTGAAACATATTTGAAGAGAGTATTAAATAATCAAATTTTTTAGTCAATCTAAAATTACAATTTCTAATCAAAAAGAAAACCTAATTCTAAGTTAGCAAAATACTTTTATTATAATGACAACTAAGTAAAATTCTCTTTTAAAATGTCGCTTCTTTGACATTAAAAAGGAAAAACAATTTGGAATGTAAGGCTTTTAACATCCCGACTTTATCAACAGTACATAATGCTCACTAAACTCTTCAAAATATAAATTCAAAAGCTCACCAAGGAGGCCTATGGAAGTATCTTTTCTGTGTTTCTCAGAGCTGTCTTAATGTTATGCCAATTTTATATATATATAAACTGAAATCAGTATTGCAAATAATTTCAGTATGGAAAATAAGCTAGGGCAAAATGGACAGTCTCATTCATGGAAGGCATGATTCCTTAATAAAGGATTAAGAAAATAAAATGTGAATGCCAGTAAGCTCTATCACATGATTTCTTCATAATTATCAAACGAATGGCATCCTACAAGCCAAGTCAGCTGTCAAGATAATGAACTGCGCATCACCATGCTGGGAACATGGTGTTTCCATTAAAATCTTTTAGACTTCCCCTGGAAGTCATTTGACGTTTACTCCTCCGAGCCAAGGAAGCCCTAATGAATGTTTCCTGTCTGGAACCCTCTGGATCCTATCAACTCTCTCTACCTTCCTTCCTAGAAGCTTCTCATTATAATTATTGCTCTTTCTTGCCAAGCATTATCTTTCCTTTTTCTTCAGCCAACTCTTTCATCTTTTATCCTGTTATCTAACCACTAGAGTTCTTTTTCCCCAAAATAGAAAAAAGCAATGGATATACAACTCTCACTCCATAGCATACTAAGAACAGCTGCATTTTGTCTAACAGTGACAATAGTTCAGCTGAAAGCTCAAGGATGAATCTGATTTTATCCTGTCTGGGTTTACTGCAGCTGCTCATGTCAAGGAGGATGCAAACACACTGACAGGAAAAAGCAGTGCCAGGCTTGTCGGCTGTAGTGGTTCAGAAACTCACCTCTAAAATCTTATCAAGGAAGGTTATAGCAGCCGTGTATTCTGAGCTTTCAAAAGCATCAAGAGCTTGTGAGCGAAGACGCTGCATTTCATCAGCTCTCACAAGCTGAGACTGGGCCTCCATTTCTTCGCTCTCACTTGGATTAGATTTGAGCTATAAGCATAGTAACAAGTTAGGCAGCAATTTAATCTCATGAATATAGTACCCATAATATACACAAAAATCTGACCATTCCAAATACATGCTCCAGAGGAGCCAGTCACAGCAAACTCCTGACACTATAAACTATGAGATAATATAGCTATGTCATTTTAAGTTGCTTTGGGTAGTTTGTTGGACAGCACAAAGTAACTGATAGAAAAATAACATGGGTAAAGATTTTACCATTTCATTTTTATACTTCCATATATATTTTTATTTACTGACATGAAAATAAAGTATAAATAAAAATGTTTACTCAAAAACAGAGACCACTGACATGAAACACAATCTGCAGCCACAAGTAGGCTGACCACACCTCCTACTGGGAGAGAACAGCAAACCAAGAAAGGAGCACTTGTGCAATGGAGGAGCCTGGGCCTTGGGGGAGACAATCAACAGCTTTCAAATTTGGCCAAATTTTCCACTTAGTGAGGGGGAGCCCTTGTCTGGAACTTGGGATTCAGGGTGATAGGCACCGGATCCCGTACTCTTGGGCTCCCAAGACAAGATGCACTATGGGAGCAATTGATGGGGAGGCTACTAAAAATAGAATCTAGGTAATCCAGAATTGTGTATATTTGTTAACCTACACTGATCTCACTCTCCAATGGAGATTGTGTTTGTATTTTTCAGGATGCAGCAAGAGAGCTGGGGCCCATCTAACCCTACCAACCGACCATAGGCAGATAGCTGAGATCCTGGCAAGAGAGGAGCCACCACAGTCATATCGTTGAGGATCATATGGAACCCCGCAGAGAAGGACGGGATGAACAAGGGACCCACAGCCACAGCCATTCAATCAACACAGGATAAGCCAGGGTGACAGAAACCAACGATTTTCGACACAAAGACCCCTAAACTCACAATATTAAAGCAGCCTTAATACTCATCCACCACGACTCAGGGAACTGAGCGGAAGAGGGGGTGGAAAGATTGTGATAGCCGTGGTGGGGGAGACTATCCAGAGGCATGGCACCCCTCAGTAGGGCCAGGAGAACCTGTCTAATAATAGGCTATCTATGGTCCCTTGTCCCAAGGACTGATCCAGTCGACCCATGGAGGAGGTTATTTAGGAATAACAGCTCATTGTTTGCCCACTAAATAATGTAACTCATTATGGACAATAAAAAAAAAAAGTTTACTCAAATTCTGAATTAATTGCTTATCTACACATCTGCATTTGCGTCAACCATACAAGGGAGATAAACTCACACCCTGTATTGGAGATACTGCCAAGTGGGAGTACTAGCTAGCTCAATTCTAAGTTCCTCACTCACGAGACAGGAAGCACAAGCTGTAACCCTAGCCTAGTGCCCTTTGTGACTGCTCTGTCACACACAAATTCACAATGAGGACAAGATGAAAAAGATATAACACACTTTCAAAATATGCTAAAAAGTGATGAAAATAAAGAGGCTGGTGAGATGGTTCAGTAGGTACATGTATTTACATAGATAGCAGGCAGGCATGGTGGCCTTCCTGTAATTCTAGCATTGCGGAGGCAAAGACAGAGAATCCCAGGACAATCTGGCTGAAGAGACTACAGAATCGATTAGCTATGCATTCAACTGAGAAACTTCTCTCAATATGGTGTAGAGCAATCTAGGAAGACACCTAACCCAACCCTGGCCTCCACACACATGCGCACATGTGTGCACACCCACACCCACACACATAAACATGAATATACACAAATCACACAACCAAAAATAAAAATTTTTAAAGATACTCAATTTTCCTTGAATTATCTATCAGCCAACTTACAGTGGACACTGTATTAAAGTAAGTTACAGCAGTTGAAGTCCTAGATAATAGTACCTAAATTTGATTATTTAATGTCAAAATAAAATTAGGGTTTCATGTACTCACACATATTTTTGCTTTTATAACCTGTATTTTTATAATATAATCACAAAATGAAAAGGTAACTTACAGATTGGGGGAGAGGAATTACAACCCATGTATCAGATAAAGGATAAATATCCAACATTTATAAACAACTTATACTGCTCAAGAGCAAGAAATCATGAGTAAAACAGAATTGCTAGTCTTGAGCAAAATAAGAACAAAAAGAGATTGGTTCTTTTCCTTCAGGTCACTTTTCTAGAAATACTTCTTTCGATAACCTTCTTCACTCTCCCAACACTTTATACTTTATAACCTTGACTCAAAAAATAAAAAAAACTTCAAGATACCCAACAACTCTGGAACACATTACAGATGTGCTTAATGTCTTATAGTATCAAATATTCAGCCAAGATTCAATGCTTTGTGTGAAAACAAATGAGCCCAACCATCTCATTAGTATGAAAATTTCATTTTCTCTTTATTAAATGTTATTATGTATACCAAAAAATTATTTCAAAATAAATTTCTTTGATTCATTATCAATTTGATTTGTATGCTTATTTTCAATACCTATATACCAAGGATGCATAAACATTTGAGGTGAAAAGGAGTCTCCCAGGGAAGAGTTTAAGCACTGACCAAGAGGAAATGGAGAAGAGTTCAGCTGGCATTTCTAGATTCTCATGTAGTCCAAAGCAGAGCTCCTGCCCCATAGCCAATGAATTGTGTTTAATTGTGAACACTTTACCTTTTATAATGTCAGTTACCACATAGTAATTCAGAAACTGATTATTATATACATGAATGTGAAACTTTTTCTTTTTAGTTATAAAACTACTGTTCAATGCCTTAATACCAAAAAAAAAAAAAAAAAAAAAGTATTCTCTCAAAATAACATCTTAGAGGGGCTGGAGAGATGGCACTTGCTTACAACACTTGACGGCCCAGGTTCAATTCCCTAGTACCCTCATAAGGCCAAATGCACAAAGTAGAACATGTGTCTGGAGTTCATTTGCAGTGGGCAGGAGGCCTTAGCATGCCTATTCTCTCTCTTTCTCTCTCTCTCTTTCTGCCTGCCTCTTTCTCTGTTTCTCTCTGTTTAAATAAATTAAATATTTTAAGATTTTTTTTAAAAAAAATAACATCTTAAAGCCAAGTAAAAATTAAACTTACCACTTTTTTAAAGTCATCTTCTGCTTCATCAAGTTTTCCTTGTTTGAGTAGTAAGTGTCCTCTCTGTAATCTTGCCTAGAGAAAACATGGGGGGTGTTGACCTGAGTATTAAGCACTTATAAATTTTCTTTAAACATAAATAATAGAACGAATCCTGAAATGAAATGATTCACATTGATCTTTCCAGTGCTTGTTTGACTTGGCACCTGGACTAATTCCTAAAACCAAAAAGTATGTATACTTTCTATTAAAGTATGCTTCCTTAAAAATATATTTTGCTCAACCAAAGGAAACCAAAAACGTGTCCACACAAAAATTTATGCATAAGTATTTTTAGGACTAGCCAAAAAGTGAAAACTGGTATTTCTGCCAACTAATAAATCAATAAACAAATGTGACATGTTCACATAGTGAAATAATGTTCATTCAAAGAAGGAATGCATTATTGGTACATGCTACCAAACGAATGAAACTCAAAACCATCCTCAATGAGAGAAGTCAGAGACAAAAAGTCACGCATATATAATTTCATTTTTGTGAAATACCCAAAATGGACAAATCCATGCTCAGTTATTGCCGATGGCTATAGTAGAAACAAAGTGGCCATTAATGAATACAAGGTTTCTTTTGAGAGTGGTAAGAATGCCCTAGAATTAGATTCATAACCTGACAAACATACCAAGAGCCACTTGAATACTTTAAAAAATTGAATATGATGGTATGTGAATTGAATCTTAATGTTTACAAATACTTTTTGGCAGCATTAATTGTTTCCACAAAAACAAAGCTAGAGAATTTATCAACCAAATTCCAGAATTGAACTTGCTTTTCATTAAACCTTCAACGTAAATATTTACTATAAGCAGAATAACAATGTTTCTTCCTCTTCTAGTAAGCATAATTCTATTTCTTCAAACTATAACAACTCCCTGATAACTACTGTCATCCAGAAAGAAACAGAAATCACACAAATTCTGCTCAAGTTTACATATTACTTTTATAATATATCCTCTATTCTAACTAGCTAATAGCTGATCACAATGCTAGAAAAAAAAGAGCTACTTCACATTTCTGACAGGTTGTGCTTCAGCTACAGAAAGTAATAAGTCTACCAAAAATATGATGCTTAGCACTCCCAACCCCTTGCAAATAAAAAAAGTGGGCAGCTAGAGAGATGGCTCAGCAGTTAAGGTGCTTGCTTGCAAAATCTAACAACCTGGGTTTGATTCCCCAGGACCCATATAAAGCCAAATACACAAAATTGTGCATGCTAATCCAGCACAGTATCCAACAAAAACCACTGCTTAATTAGCCACTCTCCTATCATCCTGTCACATTCTTAATTGAAACTGTTGTCACTTAACTGGACTACAGCCTCTTCAACCTTTCTCACATCTTGCCCTACACAAAAATTTACCTTTAGGTAAATCTAATACCAAATGCCAAGTTTCAGAAACATCATCTAGTACAGCCTCTGTTACTTTTTCATACATACTTCTAAGAACTCTGCTGAAGATTGTGTTGCTATTGTTTTGAGTCTGGCTATATTACACAGGCTGATCTCAAAGCCTGTGCTCAAGGGATTCTCCTGCCTCTACCTCCCAGCTGTGTGTCAATGTGACCTTGATTTGCTCATCATAGCTTTAATATCATGCAAAAGGCACTAATAATGACTGTAAGAAACCAATTACCTCTTCCAAGCTCCCTTACAAGTTCCCCTTTAACAAATTAGGAGCACTTACAGCAGTGAAATCCATCTTCAATTCAATCACTTTAGTTAAATCAGGTAGTGCTGCTTTTGATTTTCCCATAGCTAGAAACACAGTAGCTCTCCGGTAGTATGCAATATAATTATCAGGGTCACCATCTGAAAATTAAAATAACAAATATTAGCTCTCTTTACAATTTATTAATAACATTAAGGGCTTGGATAGATCTTGGTGGTAAAGTGTTTATCTAGAATGTTCAAGAACTTGGTTCCATTCTCAGTGCAGAAATGACTGGACATGCCACATGGAAGATATAGAAATATCAAGCTGGAATCGAGCTGAAAACTCTGCAAGATAGCCCACAGAATGTCAGAAGGTGCTACACAGGCTGCTAGAGGAGAAAAGTCATCAATGTCTTATTCAGCTGTGGAGCCTGACTTGAAGCACCTGTAGACAACTTGCCAGGCAAGATGTGACCACTGGTGAAATAGTGGCATGACTGTTATGGAGATGACCAACCATTTTCTGATTAGATTTGAGGCCCACTTCACAAGAGGGAATTCAATGCCTGGTTCTGTTAACTAGTCAAAAGCTCATGGCTAGGTAGGTCACAGGCGCTAATGGAGAAGCCACTACTATTGCTTTGCTAAAATGGATGAACATGCCCGTCAAACTGCCTTTTTAAATACTGTTGTTTATGCCCACAGAATGCTGCCCTCAGCTTTGAAGAAACTTCTTTTTGCAGTGTGTGATAGTTATTGCAGAGACTCAAAACTGGTCAAAGTACAAACTACTGGCACAAATATCACCCCCTCCAAGGCTCAGGAACACTGCAGATGAGGGTATGGAAAGAATGTAAGAGCTGAAGGACGATGGAGTGGTCGAACCCCGTCCTCTGGACATGACATGACCACTGCACTCATCAAGTCATCTTGCTAAGACTTGAATAAGATTGGCCAGTCAACATTCTGTCACGGGTGGAGGAAAGGCTCACAAGGCCCAACCTTCTCTGAGCAGTTACAAGCAGTTGATGGCTGCTAGTGGGGAGGCGCTATTGTTAGTCAATGGTTGCTGGGGAAGGAGAGATGTTTTCTTCAGTAGTGTCGCCACTGCTAAGATGCCCATGGTCCAGTAAGTAACCAGCTCCTCACCCATGCTAATATAAGCAACTTTAATTAATGAAATTAATGCTTTAAGACATGCTTTTCAAAGAGATAAACTGAAAAAAATTTAAATGTCCTTGCTGCTACACTGAAGGCAGTTTAAATCTCCAGAAAAAGTACAGTTAGTATTGATATGGTCATCAAGCAAATGGTCCTAGAGAAAAGTAACTTATGCAAACTGTTGTGCCAAATAACTACCAACTCCCAAGTTGAGTTGATCATTGAAATGTAAACTTTGTAATAAAAACTGTAGAGTTAAGAAAATTCTATGAATATATTGAATCTATTTTTAGAAACATCTCAATATCCAGAGACACAAAATTCAGATTTATTGCTATATCCTTGACTTGTGTGGTTATACTTTATTTAAAAAAAAAATCTTTGTAAACCAGGTGATGTACCCCTTTAATCCAGCACTCTGGAGCTGAAGTAGAAGGGTTGCCGTAAGTCCAGCATAGAGCTACAGAGTTCCAGTTCAGCCTGAGCTAAAGTAAGACCCTACCTTGGGGGGAGGGGTGGAATCTTACAGCCAATTCTTCTCACCTAATGCTCACAAAACAATCCTTTAGGTGACAAAGTGAAAATTGCTAGGAAATCTTCAAGCCTACATTTTCTAGACCAATGCCACAAACTATCGAGAGACAAAGACAAGATTAAAATGCATGTTTTCTATTATTCCAAAGAGCTAACAACATCAATAAAAGTCAAAATTTAAGAAAAGCATGAAGAAAAGCTACTGAACCAAAATCTACCTACATTTTTTATAGCAAATTCTAACAACAGGAGAAAATTCTGGGAACATGTCTATACTTTATGAAAAATAAACTTCCTCCTTTCCTGTCAGGTGTTGACTGGTCACTCTTAGCCATCTCAAAGCTATACATAAGTAAATAAAAAAGAACTCTGAGAAAACTATAAACCCTCAGTCAGAACCTCTTTATTCTGGGTCATCTTACTTACTGGGCACAAACTGATTACAAGCTGTAACGACAGCTGATGCAACAGAGAGACATAAGCAAGAAAGGCAGCAGCAGAAGAGGAGCTGGAAGCGGACCAATACTGAAGAGTCAATGAGCTGGAAAATCACCCAAGAGCATCACAGTCAAACACTGTACCCCAACCATCAAGAAATTTATACCACATTGAGTGAAATTTGCTTTAGAAGGCAGAAAATAATAAAATGCATTGAGAAAAGTTCACTGCCAAAATGCTGAGTTATTCTTAGGACCTTTGTGTTAGGGGCATAGACATTCATTCAAGTGTTGAGTGTTCATTTTATTAATCTATTTCACCCTGGATCCAAAAAGTATTTTCAGTGTTTTACTGAACATGAAATAATGCTGAAGGTGTGTATCCAGAAAAGGAAATACTGATTAGAATTAGCTAAGATAGCCAGGAGATGATGTGGTTTACGATACAAACCTACTGCAGCATGGAACTGAGACAATGCATCCGCTAGCTGTCCAGCTGCAAGTAATTTCTTGCCCAATTCAAGATGTTTCTCAACATCTGCATTTACTCCACATTCAGCACCTAAAGAAATAAAATAATCAGTTAACTTTCCATGAACCAAGATTTAACTCTGTTACTCTGGCTCAGTCAACTACTAAGATGTAAAAAGACACAGAAGCTGAAAAATGACCTAGAGAATAAAACAGTGTTTCATTTTATAGAATATAAGAAGCCCAAAAATATACCCAAATTCAAGCTATCTAGTCTAAAAATAAAAGGGAAACTACCTATCATTAGTGGTCAAATTATTTTGGATAATAAAATCAGAACTGCTTTGTTGAGGCAGATCTCATCTTAATGAATATTAATAGTCTGCTACAGTATTATGTACTTACTGAGCACCTTCGATGCACCAGGCACAGTATTTAGGTACGTGTGGTACTCTGACCAATGCATGTCAAGGGGACCAGCCCTTCAGCCACCTGGCATTCTCAGCCAAGGGACCACTTCCCAATAAGGATATCATACAATCCCAGCAGCATCCAGACATCCCTACACACAAATCAATCAGCATGGGCTCAGACATACATGAGATAAGAGTTTCCCATCTGCCCAGCAACTATGGACCAGCTCTGGCCCCAGCAACTCAGCAATGCCAACATTAGCAAACCTGGGCTGCAAATGCAACTGTACCTCGCCTAATGAAGTCTGAGCCCCCCTGGAGAAGAGAGCCCTCTTCCAAGCTGTTCTTTTCTTGGGATTAGGTCTGGGGCCTAACATATCCTGTAGTATTCTCTTTACATCTTTAATCTTCTATAACAAAACCAGTTAAGTTATCCCTTGTAGTTGACTGTAACAAAAGTGCTGAGACATGGGTTTTGGGAGGCCAACTACCTACCAAATACTTGAATAACAAAAATGATGAAAATAAGGACAGTATGGGGAAGATTCTTTTCAATGCATAAAGTAGTTACAAAGAAAACTATCAAGCTCAGGTCTAATTCTCAGCTCAAGTCAGTCTGAGTTTGCATGAGAAATCTAATCTCTTTTTTTGTAGCCACAAAGTTGATTTACCTAAAAATCAACCATGAAATTTAATTGTGAGGGTTGAATTAAAGCTACAGTTGAATATGATTTCTCACCCAGATTTACAAGGTTCTCCCATGAACACTAAGGCAGTTTTAGAACTTGACCTTGGAGTGGGAACATTTTTGAACCCTGCTGAACTAACAGCTTGAGCTACTCTTACTGAAGCAGTTTCCCCTCCTTCTCTGAGGAAACTCGCTTTATACTGCTTTAAAACCCTAAAGCAACCAAAGCACAAGCCTTGCAAGGGTATGTTTGTCCTAGAGACCCTCTAGAACCATTCCCCAATCACCAATCAGCAGGCTCAAGGAGACAGTCACTAGGATCCAAAGCCGTTGCTGATAAACTAGCTGAAGCCCTCTGAACATGCCTGGAAATGCATTCAAAAGATGCTAGACCAAGGGAGAGCGGAACCACTGCCCCAGATCCAACTCACTGGCTC
Source organism: Zapus hudsonius (assembly GCA_004024765.1). NCBI lineage: Eukaryota > Metazoa > Chordata > Mammalia > Rodentia > Dipodidae > Zapus > Zapus hudsonius. Next base: position 7,098 of record PVHP010003877.1, on the reverse strand, counting down.
CTGGAGTGGTGGAAGCTTAAGTAACAGCACTTGTCCTAGAGCAAAGCTCAGTAAACCTTTACATGACAGACATTTTACTGAAATAGATCCAGGCACAATAATGAATATATATTTTCTACAGCAGCTTCCATGCTGCAATCACAAAGTATAGTAGTTGTGACAAAAAGCAGATAGTCGGAAAGATTGTGAGAGCCGTGGTGGGGGAGACTGTCCGGAGGCATGACACTCATCAGTGACAACACACTTGGGCCAGGAAGACTGGGATGAGTACTAAGATATACAGGATACCTTGCCACAAGGACTAATACAGACAGCCCACGGAGGAGGATATACAACTGATCAGGGATGGGGAGGGGGGGAATTGGGGAATTCGGGATAACAACGCATGGTTTGCCCACTAAATAATGTAACACATTATGGACAATA